>CAJHUC010003039.1:0-162530 GCA_905146915.1 Ostreobium quekettii | reverse complement strand
GTCGAAGGATACTGCCTGGTAAACTGTCGTGGCGGAAAGAACTGTTTCTTCTGCACTGGCGGCTGCTGCTGCTGGGTACTCTTCCCACTATCCCTTGGTCCACCCGTCTGCCTATACCGCTGGCTCTTTTTCTTCTGTTGGTCCTGGTTGCCTGATCCTGATGCCTTTTGCTTGGACGAATCCTCACGTCCGCCCTTGCAAAACTCCATGGCGTCCTCTAATCTGCACACCAGGGCCTCTGCCTCTGCAAGAGTCTTGGGGTAAGCCTTTGCCGCCTCTAGTCTGAAAGGCTGTCTCAACCCCAATATCCACTGCTGTAATACCGTCTTGTAGTCATAGCCTGGGACCTTTGTCAACAATGTCTTCATGCGAGCCATGTACGTGCTCGCTGTCTCCGTCGACCTCTGCTGTAACCTCAATAGCTTAGCTCGAGCCCTGTTTTCATGGACAGGTGACTCGAACTGGGCCCGCAATAGCATCATCAGTTCCTCCAACGTGTCCGGTCTGTGTCCACCCCGTGAAGCCAACTCCGCCTCCCACCAACATCTGGCGTTCTTTTGCAAACGAAGAATGACGTAGGACACTGCTTGCATCTCACTTGGTTGAACGAGAGCCAAATAATCCTTCACCATGTTCAACCAACAGACGATGTCCTATTCTCTGTCTCCCGTAAACGCCGGTGGCTCTGGTGGTTTAATTGACACGTTGAATAGGGACTCCTGAGCCTTCTCCAAAGGCTGAGAGAACACCCAGGGCTGTGCAAACGGAGCTGAAGGCTTAATCTGCATGGGCTCAGGCGGGGTCATCCTGGATGTGGGAACAGGTCGTGAAGTGCTAGCCTGTCCCCCAGATGCCTGACGCTGCAACTGATCGAAACGCGCCGCTATCTCCTCTGCCTGCTGCATGATGGTCGTCTCCCTAGCAGATGCCTCCGCTGACCGCTGATCCTGCACCTGCTGGGCTTGCGTCTGCTGCTCAGAAAGATTAGACAACTTCCAACTCGATTCTTGAAGTTGCTGCCTCAGCGATCTCGATTCACCCTGAGCGGTGTTCAACTCCTGTTGGACTGAATCAAGCCTCCTCACCGCTCCGTCCGAGATGCTCATCTGCCTCCTCAATGCAGTCTCCAACTGCTCTAATCGAGGCTGGAAGTCCTTCTGATCCTCCAAACGGGCTCTCTGGAGCTCCTCCATCACACGAACGGCCTCTGAACTGCGTGCCGCAGAACTATGAGCGATACTGCGCGTCTCCACCTGATCCTGATGCAACGTCTGCATCCCTGTCTGAACCTCTGTTAACGTCCTGTTTGCTCCCTCTTCTAGCTCCTGAGTCCTCTGCAGTGCTGTAGCGCTCACAAAGGTCGCCTGTTGGGCCTGCTGGCCCGCCGCAGCGCTCTGCTGGACAGCAGCTATGCTGGCTCGAGTAGCCTCATGAGCCTGCTGTCCTGCCACAACACTCTGCTGAGCTGCCTGGATGGCGGTCTGCTCCGCTACTGCTGAAGCTGCTGTCGATACTGGTCCCTGCTGACTGAAAGAAGGTGATGGCCCAACAGTACTCGATGAAGCTACAGGTGGATGAACGGATCCTGTAGAACACACGTCGACATCCATGTCGTTCCGTCCATTCCGTGCCTCACGAGAGTCCGCCATCTCTCCTCTGGCTACAACAGTGATGAAAACTCTCGCTCTCGGCTCAGAAATGCCTCAAGTGGTCTAACAATGGGTAGACTGGATACTGACGGTACTGGGTCTACTTGTAGTTGTAGACTAGGAGCTATCGGAACTCCCCAATCTCAGGATCCCCTGAGACGTAGTCCTTAATAGACACGGTTCCCCCCTCACCGGCTACAGTACTAGGATTCCAAGGAGAATCCTAATGCTGCGGCAATCGCCCCTTACCTGGGGCAGGGAAGAACTGTGGGTGGCCTAGTGCCTTACCAGCCGGGGATCGCGACGGCCCCTGGGTCACACCCTATTGGTGAAGGCTGGCCCACTTCTAGGACTTTCCTAAGGTCTACCAACCCTCAAAGCGGGTTGGGTCCAAGGCTGGGGGGACACAGTCCCTTTGTAGGGGCCCGCCTGTGCACACTCCTTCCCCCAACTACTTGGACCTGTGCAGGAATGAGCAGCCAACCCACCTCAAGGGGTCACAACTCCTTGGAGTTCACTTGGGATTCCTTGAGGCCACAGCTTGAGTAGTCTCACTCCCCCTCCAAGTCCTTAAGTACTGGCCGCTGGTGCAGTACTTCAAGTAGTACTGGCCTCAACGTAGTACTTGGGTGCAGTACTGGCCTTGGTGTAGTACTTGGCGTAGTACTGGCCTTGGTGTAGTACTTTGGCACAGTAGTGAAGGCCTCAGTACTTGTAACGGCTCAGTCGTGCTGCTCCTGGCACCGTGGTGGCCGCCTGGCTTGGCCGTGTGCCGCTCCGGGTGCTGTGTCACCTTGCGCAGCGCTACATCAGCCTGCGCCCCTCGCGCGCCACTCCGGGGTGCTGTGTCACCTTGCGCAGCGTTGCGTCAGCGCGTGCTGTGCCCGCTGCGTGCTGTACCGGTGCCGTTGTCACTGCACGGTGTACTGCCGCTGGGGGGTTGCCGCGATGTCCCTCTGACGTCAGACCGGTGCCGTGATGCGGCTGACTACCCCCTCCGAGGTGCCTGGGTGCTCCTCCGCCGCCGACCCGCCGCCTCAGCGCGTGGCGAGGGTCGCGCTCGCTCCGCGCTCGTCCAAACTCCGCCGCGAAGGCCTGGGAAGGCCTCCCGCCGTCGGGCGCCGGCTTTGTCGCGGCGATTCGCCGATCGATGCTTCGATTCGGCGGTCGCCGGCCGGTACCCGCGTCCGCCTCCTCCGACCCGTCGAATGGCGACCCAATGCTTGGGCCGCCCCGCTCTTTCTCTCGCTCGCAGCCCTCCGCCGCGGTTCGCCTCAGCTTCCGCGCTCCGAAACCAGCTGATGGGGTGCTGGTTTTGTCGATGCGCGTTGCGCCGCCGCCTTGTCGCCCGAATGGCCGAAATGGCCCGCGCGGCCGCGATTGGCCGCGGCTTGACCGGGGCGCGCGCTCGTTGCACTCCGAGGTGGTGGGCTGAATCCTGGAAGTCGGCCGAGTCTTGCTTGTGGCGATGGGCGAGGATCTTTGAAACTCCGGTGGCGCGGATTGGCGGAAGTGGAATCCGCGCGCGATCCGGGAGGCGAGTTGCCAGAATCGGCAAGCAATAAGATTACTGATGACTCAAACCACATCCATTTTGTGCGGCAGGGCGTACCGCGTCCCGGGTCGCCCGCCGTGGGCCCAAAAACAACCAAAGTCACCCGTGCAAAGTACAGGCGTCCGCCAAGCTGCCATAAAGTACCGCAGTCGGCCAGAAATCACCCAAATAAGAGAATGCCTCCTCAAGGCCCTAATCCCATCTACTAGGGCCTTTAATTGGGTCGTCAATTAATATAATTTAAGACTATAATGTTCCCCACAAGAGGCCTTAGGGAACAGGGGGAAAAGTCAAGGGAGTAAATGGTCTCCCCAAGTAATTCCGTCACAAAGAGTACCAGGGCCCCAAAAGGGCTGCTGCTCTCCGTAATGAGACCTTTTCTCAATAGGTAATCGACCTGTGACGGGATCTCGTCCATTTCTTTTGGACTGTACTAGAAAGCTGGTCGCTTTACTGGTTTGGTACCTTCCTCAAGCGGAATGGTCAAAGCAACTCCGCGATCCGGGGGAAGGCCCTCCAGGATTTCCTTAGGAAAAAGGTCTTTGTACTCCTCTAAGAGGGATGTGATTTGTGCTGGGTTCACAGCATGCAAAATGGTCTTTCGACTTGTGATGGCCGAAGGGCCTGGTGCGTCCCCCTCAAGGAGATCGCTGACCTAGCAAGCCAAAACCAAACGGAGAGGGGATCCACGTTGGTAGGCTCGACGAGCATAACCCAATGAGCACAAATGACCCAACCGATGCGCAGGCAAAGGCAGGGAAGGGATGGACCGTGGAGAATTGCGAAGGGTAAACTCGCGTCCATGGGAAACCACCCGGATATGTCCGCAACGATAATCAATGACACCGGCATGCTCATAGAGCCAATTGTCGCTGAGAATGATGTCATAGTCGTCAGAGAGGTCGATGACGACACAACGGACAATGTCCTTATAACCTTGGATGGTTAAGGGTACATCCACCACCCCTAAGGAGGGGAGTGAAGATCCATCGGCCAGGAGAACCTCAGTCTCCGGGGAAGCGGAGTCCACACGGGGAGGTGTGGAGAACTCCATAGGATCAACTATACGATGAGTAGCTCATGCCAACCACTGAATGCGGTGAAGGCGACAAAGCTGCCTATGAGATGCCACATGTGGCTGTTTAGGAGTGAGGCCTAAACGTCGACAACATATCGGGTTGATGTAGGCCGTACCGGTCGCCCCCGTATCAAAGAGGATAGTCGCGGGTTGATACTCTACTTGACCGGTAAAGGTCAAACGAGGGTGATCTTGGGAAACCCCGCCAATGCGGTGTCCCACTGGTCCCTCTGGGGGTTGATAGTACACATTGACCGGCCAAGGAATGCCAGGCATTTCCTTGCGACCTGGACGATCTTCACACGGTTGGGTAAACAACCGGGTACCCTTTGGGTAATGAATTAGGATGCGCATTTGGCGCAGCCTGGGATCGTTGAGGAATTCCTGCCATGCGGGTAGAAGAATGCACGCCCCCACATGTTGTGGGGCCTTTGCTCGCTTAGCAAAGTAGTGGTCTAAGAATGGGCCAGCATTCCTAAAAGGTGGATTCATCCACACGAATTCATGAGATAACGGTTTTATTAAGAAACTCGTATCTCTTGAACAATATAGCGCACACAACGCGTTATCCCCCTTTGGGTTAGAATAGGCATCCAGTGTAAACTGGTGGGAAACCAAAGATTGAATATGTTTGAAGTGCACAGGTGATCAGAATGATCCACTTCACTTTGCAGACCCTTTCGGGTTTCCTCAGGCTGTGCACTCTTTTGATGAATTTTCATCACATAATTGACAACAGTTTGCAACTGCTTCAGTTTAGGAACTGGAACGATTGGTGCTACATTCTTTTGCACATCCATGGGTGCTGTCAAAAGTTTAGCACTATTCACAGTGTCCTTTTGTGCTGCCAAACACAATGCATGTGAATTCTTGCACACTGTTTTCACAGTCCGGTCAGGGCGCACCTGCATGGAGGGAAGCATCCCACGTCCTGGGCAGTCGCCGTCTGATAGATGGCTGGCATAGATGGGTTTAAAACATCTAAAACACCTCCCTACACTTTTCAGGATCTCTATCATTGTCTTGCGCAACTGCGAGCGATCGGTGACCAGCTTCCCTTCCATGGGATCGCGTATATCCGCATGCGGCTCATAAGTGCAATCACCATGGGCCTGTGGACCATTCTTCAAGTCAGTACGAGAATCTTTATGAACCATTCCCCCTCGACCTTTTGGCTTGTTGTACAGCAAGGGGTTTCCCTGATTATCCACTCGTAATGCATGGTGCTTGTGAATGATCTTGTTAGGGGACAGGCGGTTACTCGTATTCAGTCTGCCATTTTGGCTTTTATTTTGACGTGAGCCATATGCCTTGTATTCTTGGTCATATATTGGCCCCACTTTATACAAGTGAGCTCTCAAGCTTGCATAAGTGGCCCATTGCTCATCATCTTTATTTAACAAACATTTTCTTTTTGTATCTAGACAGAGTCCAGTATATAATGCATGCAACTTGGAAAAATCATCCAGATCGTTCTCACACTTGAGAAACATCTGTTCCAAAAGTTGCTTGTATTTAATCGTGTCGGGACCCGAGGTCCCTGCCTTTGTAAAGGCTGCTATCTCAGACCGAATCTTGAAGTCTGAGCATTTATGATCGTAAAGTGTCTCCGTGCCATACTTAAACTGTTCCCATGGCAGTTGAAATTCTGGCTGTGAGAGCACTTCCGCATCAATGGTAACTCCCCACATGTGGCCCAATTGGGCTAGCAAGCCGTGCTTCACTGACTCCTCCAGAGTGTTTAGTGCTATCCATCCCCATTGTGATCGGGGGGCCACAATGGTTTTGAAATACATAATGATTTCCTGCAACCACTTAGTCAAAGCTTGCTTATCTTCATTCCACTTTGAGGGTTTCATGCCTTGAGTATTCATCTTAGGCATGCTCACCTGACTGTCCCTTTCGAGCTGAATGTACACCGGCGCATAGGGCATCCCTTGGGCCGCTTGCAGATATCCCTGGCCCATGTATCTGGGCCCCATGGGATTATAATCGGCCGGAGGCGGTGGAGGCCCGTCGGCAGCCATGTGCATCCCCTCTGCAACAGACGCCAACCGCTCTTCATGCGGTGGCTCGGGGATTTGCATTAAGCTTTGCGGGTGTCCCACTGTTCCTTCGAACTCGCCCAACTCCATTGGATGGGATGATTCTCCAGGAGTCTGAGATGGGATCACCTGCTGCCTTGGGGCTGTTGCCGCCTGCCGTACCCTTTCGGGCTGTTGTACCCTTTCGGGTTGTGGTACCCTTTCGGGCTGGTACTGATACACCACCTGTGGCTGAATGTACCGCGGCGCCTGACTGCTCGCTGGATCTTGAACGAATGGAGACATCTTCTGCAACCTTTGAATTTTCTGCTGTGTAGTCTGCATCGGAGGTTGTGTCCCCTTTGATCCAATTTGGCTCATGGTGAAAGGCACTGCCCGCTGTCTTGGCACCATTTCGGGCTGTTGGGCTGCTATTTCTGGCTGGGGCGCTGGACGGACTGGTGCTGAAGGACTAGGCGGCCTTGTTGGTCCCGCTGGTATCTGCATAGTTCCTTCCATAGGAACTCGTTGGCCCATCAACTGAACAGCCTGCCACTCTGTGGCTGCATCCTGGCTCTCAGGCACATAGATGCCCAGCGCTGTTTGATGCGCTTCAAACAGATCCCGCAATTTGGCAGAGATGCGCTGCAAAGCATTCAGAAGTACCGTCGCACGGTACGGGGCCCGTCGACTAGAGGTGGCCACCCGGATCCGTTAATAGCGGACAGAGGTTAATTTCCGTTAATTTTCCGTTAATTAACGGAAAATAACGAAAAAAAATAAAAATTAATCAAAAATTAGCGGATTTTTGGATTTTGGGGGGATTTTGGGGTTTTTTCATACTTATAGTTTATGGAATTCGCTATTAGAGAGTATGTTTGTATTTTATTTCAACCTATGCATACTAGATTTTCAACTAGCCGCAGTTGTTGTGATTTTTTGGGGTTTTTTTCGATTTTTTTGGATTTTTTTTGTTTTTTCTGAATTTTTCTCCCTTTTTCTTTAACGAAATTTAACGGACAGCTGATAAAAATTAACGAACCGGATTCAACGGACCGGATGGCACCCTTGAGTGCCCACCTCTACCGTCGACCACTTGGATGGCAGCACCCCTTGTAGTACACACCACCGTAGGGGTTGTGGAATGCCCCAAGCATGTCCCAGAAACCGTGGGCATCCTGTATCACAGATGCCTTCATCACGGGAACTGGTCCTCTGGACTGGACATAACCCATCTCTTGCCGCTGCTGCTACTGCTGCTGCTGCGCCATGCGCTGTTGGAGCCTTGGATCAGGTTTCCCCTGCCGGTAAACAATTCCTCGGGGGCCCAGTCCATAACTGCTCTCCCCAACTAGAGGCCCTTTTGGCTGTTGGGCGGGCTAGTGGCCCTTACGCCGAGCCGCCTGGAACTAGACAAACTTGGCATAATCCTCCTCGCCTATTGCATCGAGCATTCAGGCAGCCTTTACGGCTTCTGCCCTCGCCTTCTCTAAGGTGGTTTCCTGTCTTTTGATAGCAGCATAATCTTCCCTCCTTTCATGGGAGATGGGTTTGGCTGGTGTGCCTGCCAATCCGAGATACACCACCTCATCATTACCAGCAGAATCTCCAATTTCTGTACGTGTACGCAAGTGTATACTCTCAACAGGATTCAAGGGAGGCACTGCATCAGCAATGTTACCTGGAACTGGTCTCTGAGTTCCTTGGGATTCCTCCCTTGCCTTTTCAAGCTACTTCTTTGCCTTTTTAAGCTATTTCTTCTCCTTCAAAGGCTGTGTCTCCTGCACCGGGGGCTTTGCCTTCGCTGGTATGCCTGCCTCTGTAGCCGGAGGCGATGCCTTTTCAGGCTGCTTCATACCAAATCGAGCGGGGTGGGTGACACCACTGTCGCTTCCACTCGACTCGTCCGCCCATCTGGCTGCGTGCTGCAATTGGTCTCTTTCAAGCTCAGCAAAAGCTTGAGCTTGTTTGACCGGGTCCAGCTCATCGGCCATTGGCTTAGCCTCAAGGCGCTGTGCCTTTTGGCTGCCTCCTGCAGAGAAAAACCGCCTGATCTCAGCCTTGCGCTAGCGTTTATGAGCTCGCTTACGCTCATATTTTTTGGGATTCAACTTCCGATCCCACTCACGCCATAAAGCTCTTAGCTCTCTGTGCTGGCTGGATTTCTGAGCCTTTCGCTCATCCAACTTCTTCGCACAGGCAAACCGATCCCAGTTACGAGCATGTCATCTCTCTTTTTCCAATCTATGCACTTGTGCCCGTGTCGACATATCGCCTAGTAACGGGGAAGCGCATGATGAAAACGACAATTCGGAGATTTCCTCCCACCGTTCATGGGGATCATTGGGATTCAGTCTTTTTGGACTTCCCTCACTCAAGTCCCAAGGCTCGGGAATATGCCTGAGTGCGAAGGCCATCTTTTCCGGCCAATTTGGGTCCTCTTTGGCAATCTGATCGGCCATTCCAGGACCATACCACCTTTGGATCCTTATCAATCTCATGGTGGTTAATCTTTCCCCAAACCGTTCAGCGGCCATTTGCTAGCCTTCATCCAGATCGTCGATACGATCACTGTGGGACTTAGTCCACTCAGCTCGGCATGGTGGCTGCCGGCTGTACGGTTCTCCTGTATCTAGAATAAATTCCAGCACTCTGCAATTCTCTCCTGGTCCCCACTCTAGTAATGCGGGACTTTGGGGACTCCATTCTTGACCTTTCGGCCTGTCCGGACTTGGTCCACATATAGCACGAGCTCTTTCTGTGAGCGACTCATCACTGCTCATTTCCGGTTCACTTGGTGTCCGTATGTGCACCTGTGACCTGACCCGTTGCTCTAGGGTACTGGCCTTTCGGCCTCCGATCTCCCTCACTGGATCTGAGGTCTTAGCCTTTCAGCCTGTTTGCGAACTTGTCCGATCTCTCTGTTCGGTCTCACCTGGCGATGGGCTCTTTCTTTTTGCCCGCGGTTTGCCGGCCGTCTTCCTGTCGCCCTCGGCTTCTGGAATCACTGGCATCAGCTGTCCCGTCGGACTGGGGGCCCTTTTGGCCTGGTTCGCAGGCTGGGCGATTTTCTCCTCCGCCTTTCGCCCGCATCTTCTGCTTCAACAGCCGGTCGCTCAATGCAGCAACCTGCTATTCAGCCGATGCCTTCGCCTCAGCGGCCTGGCGGCCCTGCTCCTTGGCCTTCTTCAAGGCGACTTTATGCCGCCTGGCCTCCTTCTGTGCAGAGGCTGCCGTGATCTCCAGCTTGGCGATCCGAGCGGCAGTCTGTTTGTCGCCCGGCTCCTGGGCCCGTGAAGCCGCCGCTGCCGCCATCTGCTCCAAGAGCTCCATTATGCCAGGTGCTTGAAGAAGGGCCGCCATGGTACCCGGCTCCGCCGCCTCTTCTTCTTGGGGCGCTTCCGCCTCGATCATCGGATGGTCGGGCTCCTCCGCTTGTCCCGATGATGCACCGGCTTTGTCCTTTCGGACTTCTTCCTGCTCTTGCCTATTTCGGGCTCTAGTTCCCTCACCGGCTGAACTTGCTGGGGTCCCCTGTCGAGGTGATTCTTCTCCCATTTTGGGTGTGCCCTGTCGGGCTGTAGGATCCGTTTCCTCAGCCTCCATGGAGGAAGCCCGGGAAGAAGCCCGGTTCGTCGTGCTCGCTCTCGTGCCCAGGCGAAGATGCGGTAGCCACCCACAGGTGGCTCTGAAACCAAATGATACAAAAAGGTTGTGGGTGTGGGGCTCCTGCCCTCTTTGAGCTACGGACCCACCTCGCCGGGCACCCAGGTCCTTACGGGGACCTAGGCGGGACCACCCCTCCTACTCCCGTATCCTAATACCTAGAACGGTTACAGTGGGTTGAGGATTAGGTATCTTGAGCAGGGCGTCCCCCACAGCAAGGGCCGTTAGTAAGACGTCCCCTACATCAGGCCGTTGCGCGTAACAGGATGGATAGCACTGAACACTCTTGAGGAGTCATTGGAGCACGGCCTGCTTGCCCAATTGGGTCACTTGTGGGGGGTTACCATAGATGCTGAAGTGCTCTTGCAGCCAGAATTTTAACTATCATGGGAACAATTTAAGTATGGCACGGAGACACTTTATAATCATAAATACTCAGACTTATTATTAGGTCTGAGATAGCAGCCTTTACAAAGGCAGGGACCTCGGGTCCCAATACCATCAAATACATGCAGCTCTTGGAACAGATCGTTTTCAAGTGTGAGAATGATCTGGATGACTTTTCCAAGTTGCATGCACTATACACTGGACTTCATCTAGATATAAAAAGAAAATGTTTGCTGAACAAAGACGATGAGCGAGGGGCTACATACGCAAGCCTGAAAGCTCATTTGTATAAAGTGGGCCCAACATATGACCAAGAATATAAGGCACATGGCTCTTGTCGGAATGAAAGACGAAATGGCAGGCCAAGTACAAGTAACCACCTTGCCCCTAATAGGATCATTCACAAACACCACGCATAGAAAGTGGACGATCGGGGAAAGCCCATTTTGCACAATAGGCCAAAAGGTCAAGGGGAAATGTTTTTCAAAGGTTCTCGTGCTGACGCAAAGAATAGCTCACAGGCCCATGGTGATCGTGTTTATGAGCCCCTTGTGGACATTCGTGATCCCATAGAAGGGAAGATGGTCACTGATAGGTCGCAGCTGCGCAACACTATGGTGGAGGTGTTGAAGAGAGCTGGAAGGTGCTTTTGCTATTTCAAGCCCTTCCATGCGGGACACCTCTCCAGTGGTGACTGCCCAGGGCATGGGATGCCTCCCCCCATGCATGTGCGCCCCGACTAGCCAGTGAGATCATCACGCAGAATTTCACATGCACTATGTTTGGCAGCACGGAAGCATAATGTGAACAATGCTAAATTGATGACTGCACCAATGGATGTGTGAAAAAATGTGGCACTAGTAGTTCCAATTCCTAAACTGCAAACGTTGCAAACTGCTGTCAATCATGTGATGAAAATTCGTCAAACGAATGTGCAGCCTGAAAAAACCCGAGAGAGGGTCTGCAGAGTGACATGGATCATTCTGATCACATGCTGAATCCTGTGCACTTCAATCATATTTAATCACTGGTTTCCCACCAATTTACACTGGATGCATGCTCTAACCCTAATGGGGACAACGCACTCTGTGCATGATACTGTTCACGAGATACCAGTTTCTTGACGAAACCATTAGCTCATGAATTGGTGTGGATCAATCCACCTTTTCAGCATGTTGCACCATTCTTAAACCATCACTTTGCTAAAAGAGCCAAAGCTCCTCAACACGTTGGAGCGTGTATTCTTTTACCCACTTGGCAGAATTTCATCAACAATCCAAGGTTGCACCAGCTGCGCACCTTAATCCATTACCCAAAAAGTACATGGTTATTCACACAATTGTGCGTGGATCGTTCAGGCTGCACGGAGATGCCCGGCATTCCCTGGCCTGTCAACGTGTATTATCAACCCCCAGAGGGGGTAGTAGGACACCGCTTTAGAGGGGTCTCCCAAGACCATCCTCGGTTGACCTTTACTGGTCATGTCGGGCACCAACCAATGCCCATCCTTTTTAATACGGGGGCAACTGAAACTGCCTACATCAACCCGACATGTTGTCATCGGTTAGGCTTAACCCCTAAGCCACCACACATGACATCAAAGCGACAACTTCATCGCCTTCATTGCTTACAGCGATTGGCACGAGCCACTCATCATGTTGTGGATCCAACGGAGTTCTCCACACCTCCCCGTGTGGATTCTTCTCCGCCAGAGGCCGAAGTCCTCCTTGCCGATGGCTCTTCTCTTCCTTCATTGGGAGTGGTCGATGTGCCCTTAACCATTCAGGGCTATAAGGACACCGTTCGCTATGTGGTCATTGACCTTCTGACGATTATGACATTATTCTCGGCGATAATTGGCTCTATGAGCATGCCGGTGTCATTGATTATCGTCAAGGATACATTCGGGCGGTTTCCCGTGGCCGCAAATTCACCCTTCGCAGTTCTCCATGGGTCCCCCCTTTACTCCCTCTACCGGCTTGTCGGTTGGGTTATTTGTGTTCGTTGGGTTATGCTCGCCAAGCCTACCAATGGGGATCTCCTCTCCATTTGGTTTTGGTTTGCCGGGTCGGCGATCTCCCTGAGGGGGACGCACCAGGCCCTTCGGCCACTTCAGGTCGAGAGACCACATCCCACGCTGTGAACCCAGCACAAATCACCTCTCTCTTAGAGGAGTACAACGATCTTTTTCCTGACGAACTCCCTGAGGGCCTTCCCCCATATCGGGGGGTTGCTTTGACCATTCCGCTTGAGGAGGGTACCAAACCAGTAAAGCAACCAGCTTTCCAGTACAGTCCAAAAGAAATGGACGAGATCAGATCACAAGTGGATTACCTGTTGAGAAAAGGTCTTATTACGGAGAGCAGCAGCCCTTTTGGGGCCCCGGTACTCTTTGTACCAAGCCATATAGCAGTCTCCAAATGTGCATCGATTATCAAGCACTGAACAAAACCACTATTAAGAACAAGTGGCTGATCCCTCCAATAGATGCCCTTTTGGATCAACTGCAAGGAGCCAAGATCTTTTCGGCCATAGACTTGGCAAGTCTGCAATGCAGCAAGGGTACTATCAACTTCGAATTGATAAGGCAGATTGTGCCAAAACGGCTTTTGTAATGCTGTTGGGTCTATACAAGTTCAAGGTGCTTCCTTTTGGACTCGCTAATGCCCCTACAATATTCCAGCAGATGATGCACCATATATTTGGTGATCAAATTGGCAAACACGTCTTGATTTACCTGGATGACATTTTGGTGTTTAGCCAAACTGCTAAAGAACATCTGCAGCACCTTCGTCAGGTGTTAGACATGCTACGACAACAGAAATTGTATTGTCGCATGCACAAGTGTCAGTTCAATAAGGAGGAAATCTCCTATTTGGGACATATCGTGTCTCAAGAAAGTATTCGCTCAGACCCCGAAGGGATTGAGAAGGTGAAGAATTGGCCTGCACCGCAGTGCGTGAAGCATGTACAGCAGTTCCTCGGACTGGCAAACTATTTTCAAAAGTTCATATAGGGCTATTCGAAAATGGCTACTCCCTTAACGGACTTGACCAAACAAAATGGGAAGTGGGAGTGGACGGCAAAATGTCAATCGATATTTGAGCACATTAAGAAGTGCTTGACTACAGCTCTATTGCTCAAGATGCCAGACCCTGAAAGACCTTTGAGGTCATCGCAGATGCATCTCAAACTGCTGTGGGAGCAGTTCTGATGCAGGATAATCATCCAATCTGCTATGCAAGTAGAAAGTTCCTCCCAGCGGAGTTGAACTATAGCGTGACGGACCAAGAGGCTCTAGCTTCGGTTCACGTTGTCTAATTATAGAGGTGTTACCTTGAGGGGACACGCTTCAAACTGGTAATGGACCATTGTCCGTTGACTTACCTTAAGTCACAACCACAACTGAGCCGAAGACAGGCTAGGTGGTCAGAGATCTTACAACAATTTGACTTTGACTGGGAATATCGCCCAGGGCGAAAGAATGTGGCTGATCCACTCTCTCGCATTCCTCCATCGCTTGATGAGTAGGAGGCCAGTAGGAAAAGTCAACTGATTGTCTGTGGCTGAAGAGTAATGTGCAAGCGGGGAAAAAAGAAAAAGACCAAAGAGACGGTAGAGGCAGACAATCTAGCCTCTAGAATCCGCCAGGCCTATGGCCAAGATCCCCAGCTTGAGTCTGTTAAATAGCAGCAGGAGATGTGCTATACAGACGGTTTATGGCTGCGAGGCAGGCAGGTATACATACCACTCAGTCTGAGGACTAAAATCTGCCAGTTGGCTCATGATCATCAAAGTGTGGGACACTTTGGTCAAGCCAAAACCCTGGACTTAGTTCAGAGGTACTACTGGTGGCCAGGAATGCAACGAGAAATACAACTATATGTTGATACTTGCCTGGTTTGTCAACAGGCTAAGTACTCTTGTCAAAAGACCCCAGGCTTACTACAGCCTTTGGATCCATGGGATCCATGGACTGAACTGTCCATAGACTTCATTACTCAACTGCCAAAAACTAAGGGAGGTCATGATGCTATTGTCATGTTCATCGATAGACTGACCAAAATGGTCCGCCTCGCAGCCATGACCACTGAGCTCTCCGCGGAAGGAGCAGCCGACCTGTTGGTGCAAAATGTGATAAGGCACCACGGTCTCCCCTCTCAGATAGTGTCCGACAAAGACGTTCGGTTCACTTCTAGGTTTTACCGGTACCTGGCCGAGAGGTGGAAAATATAGCTCAACATGAGCACTGCGTACCATCCACAGACAGATGGCCAGACCGAAGTCATGAATCAGATTCTGGAGGATCACTTATGCGACTATATGCGTTCTGACCATAATGCATGGGATGAACTATTAGCCATGGCCGAGTTTGCAGTGAACAACTTGAAAAACAGTTCCACCCAGGAAACCCCATTTTATTTGAACTACCGTAACGGTCGACACCCAAAGAGTCCCTTAGCCCTTGGGGTGCAAATTCGGAAGCCTTTAAAGGGCTATGACAATCCGAATGCCCGCGGCTTGGCAGTGGCCATTGATAGGGCACAGCAGCCTTATTTGAGGCATATTAGTACACCCCTTGTGGAGGGATTACCAGCAGTGACATGATTTGATCACCGTGTCCAATCAGCGCTGAAAGAGGCCAGGGCATGCTTAGAAAAAGCACGAGATAGGCAGTCAAAGCATGCTGACCGCCATAGGAGGGATGTGTTGTTTAATAAAGGAGATGACATCCTCCTTTTGACACAACATATCACCCTCAAACACCTTGGAACTCGGAAGTTATTACCGAGGTGGATTGGGCCCTTCACCATCCTCGACCGGATAGGTTCTGTTGCATATCGACTGGAACTTCCGGAAAGCATGCATAAGATACATCCAATGTTTCATGTATCAAAGATTAAGCCGTATAAGACTAGTGGCAGAGTGCAGCCGCCTCCAATTCCTATCGAAATCGAAGGAGAACTGGAATATGAAGTTGAACACATCCTAAATAAAAGGATTAAAAAGCGTGGCCGATGACAGGACTCTGTAGAGTACCTTGTCAAATGGTTGGGTTATGGCCATAAGCATAACGGCTGGGAATCCGCAAAAGCAATTGCAAATACACAGGAATTGGTTCAAGCATTTGAGAATGGAAGAACTCCTGCTGTGCATGTGTCAACTGACCGCAATACAAAAAGTACACATTGAAATGAGTGTGATTGTGCATATGACAGGCCATGCTGAAGTGGGCCCATAAACATACTGGGTACACCGGGCCCCGTTCTCACACGCTGTTTGGACCTATGAATGCTATGTCCATTGTGATTCTGAACGGGGAAAGAGTGGACAGCGAAGGCCCGCTCATCAACCCCCCTTGAGCACCCGTTCGTGGACGTGCAAGGGGACGACACCCTCAGCACCCTCGGGGAGGTCGGGGTTGGATGGCCGGTGGGGGCCAGGGTAGGGGACGTGCAGGGTGACCTGCATGTTTCCCATGTTCCATTACTGAATGCAGGCTGACAGGTCATAGAGTAGACTTTGTACATTATAGGCAACAGCCTGAACATTCCAGCCTGTGTGCTGAGGGAAGAGTTTTAATAAGGGTTGTCAGCAGACCGACAGGTCATGTAATGACCACTCTTTCTCTTTATCGCAGTTGCAATGCAACCACGCTAACTGGGCATGTGGCAAATCGCACAGCCAGTTTCCATGTAAACATCCACTTATCGCACAAACATGATTCTGCTCCCATATCCACATATTAGGATGAGGATGCCCCACTCCCTGAGGGGGACGAATGTTACGTGCACCGGCCTGCGGTAGGGGACGCCTTACTGCTGGCCCTTGGTGTGGGGGACGCCCTGCCCAAGATACGATAACTATTCCTCATCCCATGGTAACCATTATAGTCATTAAGATACGGGAGTAGGAGGGGTGGTCCCGCCTAGGTCCCCGTAAGGATCTAGGTGCCTAGCAAGGTGGGTCCGCGGCTCAAAGAGAGGAGGAGCCCCACAACAAAAACCTTTTCGTATTGGTCCCCAGCACCACCCTTCACTGTATTGACCAATACGGCACTCACCCCCTTCGTCCCTTTCACCACCGCCCAGCTCAGTGGCCCTTAGTATACCCTATTACACAATGTTTCTAAAGAGCTCTTAGTATACAATGTCCAACGCTTTTATTATACAATTCCCCATGGCCGTAATGTGCAGTGTTCCAGGGCCCAGCCCTTACACCCTTCCCCCCCTGCAACGAGCGTCCCGCGAGCATGGGTATCACCCTCCAGTAAGCCCCCCTCTAAGCCGCCGCCCAGTTTCCCCCCTAGAACGATTGGGTCTGCCTTGCCCACGGGTGGGGGACCCGTGGGTCACTGTCTGGCGTAGGCAGGGCTCATCCCCAATCCCCGCCCCAATGTGGCTGCACGACACCTGCTCAGGGGTCGTTATGTAGCCAGCGGGGAGGAGGCGTGGACTGGTCGCTTCCGTCATCCTGCCATGTCACGGTTCCCGGGGACTCCTCTCCTTGCCTCTGGTGCTTCTTAGCATCTGCCTCTATGCGGCATAGCTGCTTGGTGTCGCTGGTCCGCTCCCAGTGCTTTTGTCACCAACTCGGGGGCGAGACGTCCTCGGCTGTCATATCCCTGTAGCACTTGTCGGGCTGCTTCTCCTCTTGCCAATGGATTGGGCTTTCCAAAACCGCCTATTCATACTCGATGTCCCCGCGCATCCTTGCATATGTTGTAGTCCTGCCGTGCGGTCCCGCCGGATTGGTGGCTCGGAGGTCCATTGGATGCAGTGGGCCTCGGGTCGTTGGAACGGTAGGCAGGGCTCCCGGTGCTGTGACAGTAAGTAGAGCGGTGGCGAACAGAGCCACCAGCAAACCTACAAATAGGGCACGGGTCCACAGCCTGGACCCCTGCTATCAGGCACCAGCTTGCGGAAGTGCAACGGTCGCTTCCGCTTTATTTTCTTTCCCCGTCTTCTGCCTTGGAGAGTTGGAGGTGGCAGCTCGCTGGCTGTCGTCTCGACCCCGTGTTGACGTGTCTGCCCTTGCCATTTCATTTCGTCGTTTCAGTAATATAACGCCCCGGTGAAGCCTTTTCCTTGTGCGACGCTTCCTCAAGTCGGTCGTCATGTCTTGTGCCACGGCTCGGGAATCGCTTGCTTCTAGCCAGACCTCGCGCTCATCACTCCCTTGCGGTTCCTTGGTAGCAATCAGTTCTTTGTCCTCGGTGGTTATTTTGGTCGTGGGAGGAAGCGGCGTTCCCTTTGCTTCCTCCACCAAACCCGCCTGTCTCAGTCATTTCGCTCGCTGTATTTTTGTGGCGGGTACAATGGGTCGTCAAGTCGTCATGGCCGTCAACTACTCTCTGATGGGGAGGTTGGTTTTCCAGCTCCTCAATACCATCCATGCAAGGCCGCTGCCAGTCATCAAAGTCATGTTCCTCTTCAACTTTCTTTCCAGCTGCCTTGAGACACCACCCTTTGCTTCCCGTATTATGTGGTTGAGGCATAGTGACGTCCCAGTCCTCGAGGTTCCATTCCTGTGGCTTGCCCGTCACTATGGGCTCACGCAACTTGTTGTAGTCTTCTTCCCCTGTACGGTTTGGAGTCTCCTGGTTTGTAGTATGTCCGCAGTTGGCACAGGGTGTCGTCAAGTCGTCAGGCATGCCCCAACGAGGAGCATGGTCCCCCAGCTCCTCAACGTTGTCCGCTTGGAATAATCGTCGGCTATGGTGGCCGACTCTCTTTTCGGTCCCCTCTCCACCTCCCTCGGTGTACAAATCCTCCTTCCTCGTGTCATACAGTTGGGGGAAGTTGATGTCCCAGTCGTTAGGCTCCTATTCCGGTGGCTCATGTTTTGTCGTGGGTTCGCTCAGTTCGTCGTAGTCTTCCTCTTTAGTACTATTTGCGCCTTCCTGACTCGTAGTGGGTGCGCTGCCAGTATAACAAGTCACCGAGTTGTCAAGAACATCTTGGGAAGGGGTGTCGCCTTTTGGCTCCTCAATGTTGTTCATTTGGGGCACTCGGCAGTCATAGCGGGCGTTCTTTTTCTCGTTATTCTCCGGGTAGCTGGAGTAATCCATTCCCGTATTTAGCGCTCGTGGTTTCCTGTAGCTTCCTTGGTCGGTGCCCTGACTGGTATGCAGCTTTCATGGGACCTTCCATGGTGATGTTTGGTATAGTGTAGCTACCGTCACCAGTCATATGATGTCTCAGCCTATAGTCATCTCACGGGTGATCCAATCGATTTCGGGCTCCACTTCTTCCAGCCATGGTGGACCCAGCAAAGGTGGGCCATCCTGGAATGGGGATGGACTAGGAACGGGGACGGGGATGGGAACAGGGACGGAGCAGAGTCTGTCCCTGTCAATGGGCCAGTAGGTCCAGGAACGGCCAAGGACAGATCCGTCTCTGGGCTGGAACGGACTAGGACGGATTTGGAATGGTGTGCAGCCGTCCCAATTCTGTTCCAGGGTAGTACAACCCACCTAGGAGTCCATTCTTGTACTGCCCAAGGCCTGTCCAGAATCCGTTCCAGACCGGTCCAGAGTCCGTTCCAGGCCGTTCCAAAGGCCATCCCAGGCCATCCTAGAACCCGTTTCGGAGGCCGTTCCATAGTACATACCAACATTAAATTCATGCGTGGACCAATGAGAATGCAGCGATCAGATTTGACGCGTGGGCCGTGCACCCCACAATCCACAAACGTGATGCCCCTGCCCCCATGTAGTGCAGTTTGCGCTTATTGCGATGGGTGGCAAGACCAAGCAGACACAGTGGCGGTGGCATCTGAAGGCCAGGGAGTCCTGGCCCCCGGCCCGACATCACCAAGGCGGCCCCCCACAGCCTGCGGCAGGGGATACCCGGGGCCAGACAGAGGGGCGCCCGGAAAAGCGGTCCCCCACCCTGCAAGGTGAGGGATCCGGGCATGCAGGGATGGCGGTGGCAGCGGTAGAGGGGGAAGGCCAGGGGGCGTCCATTGGCGGCAGCACCCTGCTCCCAGACCTGTTTGACTTTACGCAGTTGGTGATGGGGGACCTGGGGGACTCGGATCCACAACCCAGCGTGGAGGGGGCTCTGAACCTATGACAACTACCAGCTGTTGGGGCATTTGAAGGGCTATTGCCGGCCGGGGATCCCGAGGGCACATTAGTGAGCGGTAGGGTGGGGGCTGCATCTGTGCTGGTGGTGACACCTGGGGGCCCATTGACGGCATTGGGGGCCACCTCTGGAAGCGGGGTGAAGCGCACGGCCGGCGGCAAGGGCGGGAATGCACCCTCAAGGGCAAAGCGGGCCCAAACAGAGGGAGGGGGTGGGGTGGGGGTCGCATCTGGAAGCAATAGGTGTGTGGCCCCACTGTTGGGGCCCAGGCAGAGTAGCAGTTGGTGGGTGAAGCTATTGTATGTGGAAGAGGAGGGGTGACCTGGCATCCTTGCAAGATACGACGGTGTTACGGGGAAGGAAAACAGCCACAACAAGATCATTTGCCGCATATATGGCAAGGGGATTTCCTTCAAGTCGTCATCCTTCTCGACTGCGGAAAAGCATATGGGGCACCACAAAGTCATGCGACGGACGTTGTCCATTGCCGTGGAGCTGGCGGACAAAGCACGGGCAGATGGTGTTGCCTTTCCCATGGCTGAGTTTCTTGCATGAACGGCTGAGGAGGGCCGTGAGGTGGGAGTGGAATATTACATGCAGAAGGAGGCCTTTACCACAAGAACCGCCCTGTGGTAGCAAATGCAGTCAACGATCATCTGCTGGATCACAGCGGGTAGCATTCAGCTATCCGTTGTCGAGTCTCCAAACTTCCGCCACATGTGCAAGGCACTTAGCGGCCGCTGCCCCTCCTTCAGCTGGAAGGCAGTCACCAACGAGGTCGGCTGTTACCACGTCGTTGCATGCATTGTGTGCAATATGTTGTGCTGTCCCATGGTGTCCATGTGATATAGTCCACAGCACACAATTGTGTTGGTTGTCAGCCTGAAAATAGTGTCTATGTTGTTATCACAGGTGGCATCCATGCACCGTCAGGCGGTGTAGAAGCTGCGGGGGATGGAAGAGTGGAATAAGGTGCAGCCGGCCTTCACCTGCGACCTTTGATGCTCTTGCATGCGGCGAGAGTATTTTTTAATGACCATGCACTGGATGGAGGAGACGCATTGGCATGACGGCCACGCCAGCTGCCAGTGGCGGTTATGGAACAGGTGCATGGGGTCGGTGCCTATGGAAGCGGAGAGCATCATGGCTAAAGGTGAGAGATTGTGCAGCGAATGGGCAGCAGTAACTACCCAATTGGCAGCTGGTCGTGTTGTTTGTTATTTGTGATATTCGCCTTTGTTGCTTGTCTCAAGCAATTTGTGTATGCAGTGGTGGTGGACATGGCCCGCAAGGAGCTAGAGAAGTATGGGATGACAGGGTGAATGGGCAGCAGTGACTGCCCAACTACCAGTTGGTCGAGTGGTTTGTTGCTTGTCACAATGTGTTTGTGTATGCAATGGTGGTGGACCTGGCCCGCAAGGAGCTGGAGAAGTATGGGATGACGGGCTGGTGGCCGTCCTTTGTCGCGGACGCTGGGAGCAACATCAGGCGGGCTATTAGGGGGGAGCTGGTAGCACATGAGGTTGGGGAGCAACCCAGAGGCGGCATGGCAGATTGGTCACGCTGTGCCTGCCACATGCTCCACAACGTCGTAACCCATGGCCTGACCAACCTATGCATCCGCGCCGGCCATACCAAAGGCTACCAAAAGCTCTGCAGTGCAATAGGCCGGTAAGTTATGATATTGGTGTGTCTTGGTGTGTGTGTTGCTGTGTGTGCATATACATTGGTGGTTATTTGTGTGTGCTGCAACTGCTATAGCTGCTGCTTCTTAGGAATTGGTCATCAACATTGTGCATGTGTCCTGATGATGGCAGGGTCTCCTCGCTGGTGAACCACATGCATGCCAGCGCGAAAGCCACAGCTGAGCTGTGAAGGTTGCAAGTGGAAATAATGAGGGAGGGTAATAACGTAGTTTCTAGTGATGAGGGGGGGTGACTGCATCAGAGGTGCCCTCCGATGAGTCGGGTGAAGGTGGCAGGAGGCCCAACATGTGAAGGGTACTCCAGCTGGTCAGGTATGTGGAAACTCGATGAAATAGTATATTTTTTATGTTGCAAAGGGCTGTGTGACTGAGGAAGGCCATCAGCAGATGGTTTGGGCTGCAACCCCAATACAATAATCCCATCGAGATTACACAATGGGGCTACCTGGAGGCCCTCCTCCCAATTTTGGCATCTATCAAGAGGTGCTGTAAGAGGCTGGGGGTGGAGGCATACCCCACAGGCTTCAAGGCTCTGACCAAGCTGATGCACCTCCGGTGTTTCCTTTACAAAATTAGCGACATGGAAAATAAGGGGCCATACAGTGGGTTGGTGCCATTCTGCAATGACATGCTGTGGAAGCTAGAAGAGGCACTCAGCGACTCTACGTGGGTCTGGCAGATCACCTGCCACCGTTGGGGTCCACCATAGCCAAAAAGGCCATCATGGCCTTTTTGGCTATGGTGGACCCCAACGGTGAGCGATCATTGCTAATCACTCAGTGATGGTGCTGTTGGTGTTGTGTATTGTTTCTCACTGTGGTGTCGTTCACATATTCAAACATATATAAAATGTCAGAAGTACTGCTGATGAATTGCATGGTGTGTGTGCAATGTACACCTGGAAGGCTACCCTGGGGTCCTACATAAAGGTATTGGAACCCATCAGAAATAAGTTCGTGTCAGTGGATGCCGTGATGGAGGACATGTTGGCTGAGCTGCTAGAGTTGTGTTTTAAATTCATGAAGGACATTGGGTGGTTAGAGGCATCGGGGCAAGCAGGCCTGCTGCCCCATCCTAGACAACGGACCGTGCGCAAGCCGAGGGAGAAGCGCACGGGGCATAAGACGTTTGACACCAGCTCTGAGGAGGATTATGATGCATCTTGGGGCCGGGGCCCAAGGGCAAGCGGTGCTGCGGGTGCCTAGCCAACCTGCGGGCGCTACAATAGGTGGCAAACTGACGGATGCCACACAACGGTTGATTGCGCGATACATTTAGGAGTCTTTAATGGAACGTTAAAGTTTGTGGGAGCCGGATGCCCAATGAGAGGAGGATGCACTAGATTATTAGGAACAGAGTAGTGCTCGATGGCCCATAGTGGCGTGGGTGGCCCGGCACTCATTGTGTGTGCTAGCCGGAAGTGGTGCATCAGAATGGGGCTTCTCCATATCCGGCCATACTGTGCGAACTTGGCGGGCATCTCTGGGGGACGAACGCATTGAGCAGCTGATGTTCTTGTTTGGCAACACCGACTTGTAAATTAAAAGTTGTAATTTTCTAGGTTCTATTGGCTTATCTCGAATTGGCCTATGGCCTATAGGCTATGGGCGCATGTGTGACTTGTTTTAATTTTGGCTATATATCCAGCTTGCACATTGGGCAATGTGCATGTTGCCTTTGCTACAAGTTAGATGTCCTATGAAAATGTGTCTTTTGGCCTTGAACCCGGCCTTATGGATGCCTCCACAACTTGCACTGGTCCGCGGTGCCCCGGCTTTGCAGGGCTTTCAAATTTGCATGGTCCGTTCTTGGGGAACGCACAGGAACAGACCTGAATGGACAAGGACGGTGCCGTTCCATGTCAGGAATGGGTCCGTTCCTGAGCCGGGACGGATCCGTCCTTGGGCAAGAACGGATCCGTTCTAACACCATTCCGGCCCAGCCCAAATCCAATCCTAATCCATTCTTGGGAAATGGCCCAAGAACGGACTGGAACAGAATAGAATGGACTGGGACGGGAACGGGTCTATTTCTGGGATAGGAACGGACACCGTCCCTGTTCCCGTTCCCATGCCATATGGCCGGGCCCACCTCTGAAACCCAGAATCAAGTCGAAGGTCCCCAGCAGTATTTCCACCATTGTTAGGGATATTTCGCAGCTTCCCATGATGAGCCTCAGTCCGTGACGCCTCACAACGTCCTCCACCTTGCTTCTATCCACCAGCATGACGTCGAAGTTGTTGGTCGTCACACGGCACCTTTGTTTACTTTCCTCCGGTAGTATCCCTTTCGCCACAAAATTGCCCGTAGCCCCAAATTCCACTAGGGCTCGGATGGTGCGTCCCTCCAGCTTTCCGAAGTAGCTTGGCAGCTTCAAGGTGCCAGCACATGCTTCCCACGTGTTTCTACATTATGACTCAGACCCGTCTCCTTGCCGGTCTTGATGGCTCTTGATATTAGTCATGCTATAACGTTTGACGTCCCGGCTGGTCGTAGTGAGTTCTCCGGGCCACGGTTTCGTTGCACATTCTTTTGCAAAGTGTTTGTATCCCTTGCACCGGTGGCACTGGACTCTGGTAGGCCTTGCCCCTTGTAGGTTATCTACCTCCATTGGCGTTGGTTCGACTCGTGGCGCTGGTCGAGGTAGGTTCCATATATTTGTCCCCATGAGTTGGTGTCTCGACATCCCGTTTACCCTGAATAGGATGTCGTCCGCCTTCAGCGCGTGGCTCATAGCTTGTTGTAGGTTCTAGAGATTGGCTCTCTCCACATCGAGCCTTATTGTTGGTTTCAAGCCTCGTTTAAATCTATTGAGGCACTCATCGTCGCTGATTCCCTTGATGCACGTTTTCAGGTCTATGAATTTTGCTGTGTAGTCCTTGACTCTGGTACGTTAATTCAGTCTAGCCAACTCGTCTCTGGCTTTTGCCGGTCGTTGGCGGCTCCAAACTGGCCCTCTGCAATATCGGTGAAGTCCCTCCACGTTCGGACAGCTCCTTCTCCATGCGACTCCACTAAATTTTGCCACCATAGGGCAGCTGACCCTTGGAACAACCCGGCGGCAAACTCCATGTTGTACGCCTCGTTGTGTATGTTTATTAGGCGCAGATATTGCCTGACTTAGAACGCCCATTGTGTGAACGTCCCCTGGCGTGCCCCCTCGTATGTTGGCGGTTTTGGCGGTTTGAGTATAGGCAAGTTGGACCTTTCTCTGGTATTGTGAGCTCCGGTTCTGCCCAGCGTTGCGGCTGCAGCCATGGCCTCCACCAGCTAGCTTTGCATTCGTTGTTGGGCCTCATTCTGTTGTGTTTCAAAGTGTCTCACCAGCTGGTTCCACCGACTTCCCAATGCTTGTTCAATGGCCGCTTGTAGTTGATCCGGTGAAGCTCCCGCTTGACTAGGTGACGGGCTCCACACGCTCCCAGCTTGGCTCATGTTGTCTTGACTCTCTCTTTTGGCTCAATTTCTGGTTGACGCCTTCTTGACGTCCTTGCTCTCCTGACGTCCTCAACGCTCAGTCCCTCTACTGGCCCGCCCTCGCGGCTGGCCACTCGGCTGACGTCTTCCGGACGTCCATCCCTCCAACACTCTCGGGGCAGCTTCCCAGCCGGTGTTCTCCGACACCCGGCGCTTCCCTTCTTCGGCTTCGCCCTCGGGGCAGGCCGAGCAGCTCACATCTTTGGACGCCCTACGATTTTTGCCGTTGGAGCCGGCCACACCACTGATGCTCCTCCCGGCGTCCAGCGGTCTTCAAACTCCGCTCCTTGGAGCTCCACATACAGTCAACATCCTTGCGACATCCCGCTGCTCGAATTACGGGTTGCACGCTCCCGTCCTGTTCTTTGGGGGTCTGCCGCCTCCTGTCCATGGGTCAGGTAGTCTCAAAGTGCCGCTTTGCCACCAGCAACTTCACTGGCTCTGAAACCACTTGTAAGGGGTGGTGGCTCTTTTTGGCCGGACGGGACTTGGCCCGCTTACCCGTTCGAGTCAGGTTTCGGTCGGAAACGAGTTTGGCAGCAACTTTGTTATTACAAGAGTGTCCCGGTGTTCCCATTTATATATCCCGTGTCCAAGGCAGTCCAAGGATCATGTCAGAATTGGGTGAGTCACCCAGATTCTGGCATGCCCGCCCAGTTTGTAATTCGAATTCCCGTTCCCCGTCCGTTCGTCTTGCCAACCCACCGTTCCCCAGTGCCACCCTTCACCGTATTGACCAATACGGCGCTCACCCCCTTCCGTCCCTTTCACCACCGCCCAGCTTAGTGGCCCTTAGTATACCCTATTATACAATGTTTCTAAAGAGCTCTTAGTATAAATGTCCAACGCCTATATTATGCAATTCCCCATGGCCATAATGTATAGTGTTCCAGGGTCCAGCCCTTACACCAGGCTATGTGGTGAGGCAACATTTGTATGTGCGGCTGAGTGAACGTCCACTGACTTCACATATGTGGTGAGTACGGCTATCTATTAGTACACGCTTCTGTCCCTAATATAATACGGTCTACATGCTGTTCCATGGATAAAATACCAGCATATAAAGGGGATGAGGCCATATATGTGCATCATCAGCTACCTCGGATACGGATACAATACAAGTCACCACTATAGGGTGAGACACAGAGAGAACAACCTCGGGACTCATAGCCTCCTCCATCTCTGACCACAAAAATACCAATGGATCCCATCTATGTGCCATATGTGCTCACTCATACAAAAACAACAGAACGTAAAATGCACTAAAGAATGCAGGATGAATCCCCAATAATCCCAGCAAAATACAACTGAAAATACTGAATGAATGATAATGCTGACTAAAAACTAATGGTGCTGACTGAACTGCACAGACTAAGCATAGACTGTAGTCAAAAGCTTTTTTAATACCTCAAAATACTAGTGCTATCTTAGAACGTAGTCTTTACTCACTTAGAGTAAGCCTTAAGATCCGCCAAATGATATATCCAAGTTAGTGGGTACTATATTTCCCCAACTGACAAGGTATCAGATGGCTTCACCAAAACAATTCCAGAAGAGTTTTTTCAACCAATTTTTTCTTAGGTTATGTAAAGATCTGTGCCTGGATATGGCACGACCCTTCAGGGTTGGCGTAGCAGAATTCGACATGCGGAAGAACCGTATACCAATGCACCACATCACACACAGCGAAATCCGCTCGAAACATGATGCTGGGCTTATCCCTAGATAGGGAACCACCCGCCGACCACTAGTCCCCACACTCGCAGAGCGAGGCAGCCTGTTCTGGCGCACCGGTTGCAAGCAATCGCAATCTTACAGACTGGGGGCGGCTATAATGTGCACCCCCATAGCTTTATACATTAGCGCAACAATGTCCATATGACAATCTCAAAGGTTCACCAAAAGGTCCACTTAGGGGATAAGATCTACCCCCACTGCCACACATCCAGATTTCCCTTATAAATCAGCCACCGTATCTCTCCACTGGTCACCTCAACAAAAACCCTTGATCCCCTTTTCCCTTTCTAGATCTATTTCAGCTCACCAACATCACCAATCTGCCTGTCTGCACACAGCCAGGACATCCCCATGATTCACTATATGGTCTAGTTAAGGTGTACATGTCACATTATGTGATGACTCTGTCGTGCGCATGCACCATGCGCCAGCCCACTCACCCATGCTTCTCAGCCGGGGGTGTCTCCTCCCGCTCGAAATCCGGCTTGGGCTTGTGACCCTGGAGCCAACCCTGTACCTCCACCCGGACAGTATCAAAACGCCACTTCTCTTGGATGGCCAAGTCACGGGCATGCCACTCCGCAATCGCCTTCTTCAACAAAGGCGACCTCAAATCACGTCTCGGGGGGCATGGCGACAACTGTAGCAAGAAATAACGATCCTTCTCCAGCGCCTTCAACGCCATGTCTTCCGCAAATGCCTCCTCCAAAGACTCCGGCTTCAGCCGCTGGTGGAAGAAATTATCGAAAATCTTGACCCTGGCCATCCAGATTTTGTCTTCAACATCTGCCATGGCTCTTTAGACCACTAGCTTTTTGTCCAGCAGGCGCAACTCGGACAATTTGATGTTGCGCCGCATAGTATCCCATGCCAGCTTGAGCCCCATGTAACACATGGTCTCGAACTGCAACACGATTTCGGCTCGGACAGCTGGAGCTAGGTTGCGCATGTCCAGGGAAAGCTGGAAGCCCATCCCAGCGTGTTGCACCGCATCAAATATGTGGTGGTCGTCCGCCAAGGAGGTCTCCCACACCTCCATAAGGGCACATTGCAAATCACGAGCCGTTCTCCAGCTGGCCACAGAATTCCTTGACTTCATTCAAGCCCGGAAGAGCCTGGGTGTGTCGCCACTTCAGGATTTTGTCCATACAGGAGACAATCGTGGAGTTGTTCCCAGCACCAGCCATCCTTGCACAACGCTCAGGCAAAAGGGAGGGCTCTTGCGAGTGCACACTGCGATATCCACATGGAATCCAGGCATGCGCACCTTGCACCTTATGCGCATGTCCCCAATTGACGCAATGTACAATCAGTCACTTTTAACCTAAACGGGGTTATCCTGGTCCCTATGGCCTCTAGCCGCAAGTGAAAATTCACTCTAGATAGCTCAATTCAACGCCAAATGAAAAACCGTGAATACCAATCGATTGCTTATGAAATTTCTGATCTACTAACACTTTTCCTACCCCTTAATGACCACTTTAGCCCTATAATGACTTCCCAGTAGGGTTGCGCCTAGCCAGGACACTTTCCGTGTTGCCCACGATGCGGTAACATACATTCCAATCTGATGGCGCCCGATTCTGCCCGATTTTGCTCACGATACCCCGATTCCTCATCACATCTCGCCCACACCCATTCCCCCACTGAGTCATCCGCAGGGCCCATCAGCCGGGCCACGGAGCTAGCCACCCCCACTACCCCTGCGCAACCCCACCCAAGGTTCTGGGCTGGTGCGTTTCCTACACAAGGGCTTCGCTGCAAACCTCCTCTGGTCAGATCGGCGGGCAGTCCCTCCTCCGTAATTCCACTAGCTCAGATAGACGCAATCGGCCTTGCACGCTGTCCACGCTCACCCGGACCGTCGAGACCCATTGGCTTGGGCCCGGGGCGTTCGGGTCAGGGGTTCTGGAATGAAAAGCCCCCCGACCAGAAACTTTGCAGGCAGACTCAAAGGCCTAGGGGAGGTAGTGGTTTTCCCCCAGCAAAAGGGGGCTACCCCAGCACGGGTACTCTCGGCCACCGTGTGGCTGCACCCCTCCATCACCGGCCCATGGATGCTCATGGAGCCGCCCGATGCAACGATAGGTATTGCTCCGGTTTCGCATCGCAAGGTCCTCCTCTATCTGTCCCTGAGTGTGCTGTGTGGGTCACTTGCCGGTGGGCTTGCGCCGCGTGACTTTGTGGGGACTAGTCGCCCTCCGGGGGTGGCGCTGAGCCCCGATGGCTCTTGCGGCTTTGGATGTGCTTCCCCGGCTGTGCTGCTTAGTTGGGCTGGGTTACGAGAGCATATCTCAAATATTGTCATGTTATGTAGGCCTTGTCACCATAGCCTAGCCGCCAATACCGCCATAGCGGCCTCACTGCCCATACGATTCCTCCCTGACCAGCCATGGCTCCCCCGTACTGGAGTCCCACGCTGCGGAACTCTGGGCCTCACGGGGCACCAGCTTGGTGCAACTGAGTGGCGCATTATTGAGCCATCATGGGCTCATTATTGGTGACCCGAGCAGTTAACAATAGGGAATTTAAGAATGCTCAATGAGCATTTACTCACCTCTCAAAAAGAGAGGCTTCCCTGCCACACCCCCGGGAATACCACTGGATGATCAGAACTGAACCTTCCCTATCCCCCGTGCCTAGGGAGGACTACCCGGGTGTGACATGATTACTTGGGGTTAGGTTAAAATTGGCACTTCTGAAGTGACAGTTGGTAGAAAAAGTGCAAATACGTTAAAATCAGCTTATTCAGGAGCTCCTGATGCCGATAGCACCTTGAAACGTCCAATTCCGTGTAGAAACGGCGAAGTTATGGCCAGTTGAAGTTGCAGTACTTTAGCATGGGACTCGGACCGGTAGATAGAAGCATCGGGGATTATGCGGAGCTGATTTAAGTGAACGGTGGACGGTGACGATGTGCCTGGATGCGCACTTGTGTTGTCTTGTCATGATGAGACCGCGATGGACCCGCGATCGGGCATCGTGCATGCGATATGTGCGCGCGCATGCTGTGAATTCATGTAACCGTTCTGGCCCACTCTTTGGCCTCCTGCGAGCCAGCGAACCGCCGCACCGCTGTGCCGCCACCTCTCGCCGACAGCAGGCCCCGGGGATCGATCCCCGTCGAGCATTGGGCCCACCGCGCGACCGCCGATTCGACTGCCCCGGAAAAGCCCACCGTCCGAGGTGGAGAGGCCAGCCGACCTCCAACGGCTGTGCTGCAGGGCAGGGCGACCCCAGAGCCTCTGGAAACCAGCGGCTGCCGATGGGCCGCAACAGTGGGAACGGCCACACAACTGCCTCACTTCCTAGCCCACTCGAAGATCCCCGCCACCCCTCACTATGATGGCAACTCGGGGGGTACACTAGGTCGTCTAGGACTAGTATCGGTGTTTACACAGCTACTATAGGCCACAGTAGCCTATAGTATAGGGGAGTGACTCCCCTACTACCCTGTATGTCGCAAGTGATAGGCACCAAGAGCTCCCACTCAAATTGCCATCCGTGGGGTTATATAAGGTGCAAGTTGATCCATGTCCCATCTATCCCATTCCTAGTTGCACCCCCCTACACTGTGTGGGGCTCCCGCTGGCTTCAACCTAAGTTCACCCCTGAGGCAGAATTCCTTTGGCGTGGATAACCCTTCACAACAGTCTAAACTGGCCTAGTACAAGGCTCCTTGACTGAACTCTTCGCCCCCGACCTTCTGACCTACCACCCTATTGAAGTTGGACCGCCCCCTAATCTAATATTGGCCCTCTCGGAAGGCCCTGAGCCTAGTGCATTGGCACCCTATTGGCCTCTGTAGATTAGCCTCTAGTGTTCTGACACCCTACTGAGCCTCTTGAGGAGTTGTCATACTTCAAAACACATTGTTGGGCAACGGTCAAGGTAGTTTAGCCCCAGCTTGAGTTGCCTGCTATCCACCTGCTGAGAGGGTCAAAAGTACCCCCACAGCTGCTTCAGAGAGGCTATTGTCCACTGTTGTCCACTTCTAGCTGTTGTCTACCTACTAAAAAGATCAAGGATACCCCCTCAGTTTCTCCAGGGAAGTTGGCGCATGCTGCTGTTTGCTGTCCACCTACTGAGAGGGTCAAGGGTACCCCCTCGGCTTCTCTAGGGAAGCTGCCGTCCGCTTGCCGGGTTGCAATTGCACTCCACTGTATTCCAAATGCAACCCAGTACTGCCCGGTGTTGGCCAATCATACGCAAGGGTCGCTATTGGGTAGCCCCCTTAAGAGGGACTCATGCTACATTGTATACTATGAAGTGGTTGAGAATATTATATAATAGGAAAATCAGCTTGGGAGAAAAGCACAACATATTGTACAATATAAGCCTTTGAGGGAGCATTGTATATTAAAGAAACAAGGGGCAGTGGTCCTTGGGGCCCAAGCGGGGCGGGTTAGATGGGACAAAGGCCAACATTATTATGCTTTTGTCCTTGGTGGGTCGGGACCCCTGTACTTTAGGCTTTCCACGGAAAAACCCTTGGTGGAACAATCTGCTTTAGGTAGGATTCGAACTCACGGCAAGGTGGACCGGTTTTGGTGTTTGCCACAATGCCTCATCAACACCCTTATACTGGAGTTCTCCCATGGGTATTTATACCCTATTTGCCACACTTGGCTGCTCCCACCAGGCCTCACGGCTTGGACCACAACAAACGGGCCTCGGGGGACCAACGGGTCGGTGAATGGAAGAACAAAGGATAAACAAGTTTGAATTGAAACTTGGCGAGTATGCCAAAAATAGGATGACTCACCCTATTTCTGGCATGACCTTTAGGATGCCTTGGGAGGCGGGTATAAATATAGGCACACCCAGCCTGTTTGTAATCAAAGTTGCGCCTCAATTCCGACCTGACCGGTCCCCGAGTCGAACGGGGAGAGCGGGCTATTTCCCGCCCGGCCGAAAAGGGGGTTCAGCCCCTTACACCCCCCCAGCCAGGCCCCCCACTAGGGGTCGCTATCGCACAGCCCCGCCGGCCACGGGACCCCCCCGGGTCGCTATTCCACGCCCTTGGCTTCTAAGGGTCGCTACTCGATGCCCCCTACCACCCGGGGTCACTATTCCGTGTCCCCTTGGTCGGCAGTACATGGCGTAGGTCGCTTCCCACGGTCACGTCACACGGTCGTAGGGTCCAGTCACCCCCTGCGCAGTCCGCGTCGGGGTCCGGCTGGCCACTCGTTCCTGCACCGCCCCTTCCAGAGTCCTAGCGCTCCCTGCCACTGGATCCAATGGCTTGTGCGGCTGATTGTGCTTCCCCGCCACCGGGGCTGGTCGCGCCCGGTCCGCGCCTCCCCACAACTGTCCCAGCTCACAGGATTCTGCGGCAATGGTCTGCCCCCACCTTCGTCCGTGGCGATCTCCATGGGGTAATCCTTCCCTTTGTGCTCGCTGGGACCCTTCATGAAAACATCAAAACAATGCACCTCCCCACATGGGGCCAAGCGTGCAATATCCTTTTTGGCTGATTCAAGCCCCCTCGCGGGGCGCCTCACTGGCCGCTTTTCCTCGGATCTCCCGGATGGGACCCCCCCTTCAATGGGATAGGGCCCGCTTGGTGCTCTCAAGCCGTGTGGGCTCGCTTTTGCCATCTGCACCCGCCGGCTCCGAAACCACTTGGCATGGTTTTTGGTCTTGATGCTTGCAATGTGCCCGCCGTAGCGCCCAATTCGGCCGGGGTGGGCCTCCTCCGCCAGATTGCTAGCGGGCAGCCTGGGGCGCTCGCTCCTTTGGGGTGCACGGCGTGGGCCTAGGCTTGCAGGTGGCTAGGCACAGGGCGGCCGTGCATGTTGTGGGTGCGGGGCGCCGTGCGGCTTGCGGATGTAGCCGCGGGGTGCGCGGGGTGTGCGGAGTGGGCGAGAGAAAGAAGATTACAATTTGATAGGTGGTCGCCTCTTTTAGGGGTTGGCCCCCGCCCGGATCACGTGACAATGTGGCCGCTGGGCTCATACAATTGTACCTCATTCCCCATTACGATTCCGGCGAGGGGATCTTAAGTACTAGATATATATCTGTCAATAACTCCTCTACCACTAACCCAATGGAGGCGGTTCAAGAACCTATGAGTTCCTAATAGAATCTACTATCATATGAGATATTCAATCGTATTGCTCATTGTACTTTAACCTCCTAGTAACCCAATTACCAGAGACACATACTACCCCCCGTGCTTTACAACACAATATAGAGCGGCTACGGTGGAAGTGGGGTCGATGAGCAGCCGTTATGACCACAACAGAAAGCGGTGGGCATGAGCGCCGGCAAAGATGTGAACCCTGTGAGATGCTCGCCTCCTCCGCGGGCCACGGGAATGAGGATGCACAGTGAGGGAGCAGGCACTGCGCCAACATTGGCGCACGCAAGATAGACAGTTGGCATTGATGCGAGCTTCAGTGGTCATGGGTGTGCATTCAACGGCAGGGTCGATCCACCATGCAGGGTGCGCGCACCTCTGTCAAGGCAGGCCGCAGCTGCGCACTGTGGACAACGGTTTCATACATGCCACGGCAATGCTTGGACCGCTGCATATTGGAGGACATTGGGTCGGTGGTGCAGGTGCTGCAATGTCCACACATCAGGCGGGCAGGTGAGAGTTCTTTACCAAGAATCCTGGCGAATGCATTTTCAGCTTTTAATGTCAGTGTGTCTCCGCTTGCAATCGGTGTGCGCATCCATGCAGACTACTGTGTGTAATGCATCACCATGCCTCACGATGTCTTCAGACGCAGATGCACTGCATTGACAGCGCACCGACACCGCATAGCTCGCTGCAAAAGTGCCAATAGCGAGCGGCTGCATTGAAGGTTTCTTGACTTGGCTTGGAGCGGCTGACTATGCCAAACTCGGGGGATAACGTTACATTTCCGTGGGTGCGTCTATTCGTGCTTCCAGACGTTCTCAGACATTCTCAGACGTTAGCCTTGCCCGATATTGAACATAGTTCACTGTTCGCGCAGGCGCTCTTCCCTGAACAGGACGATTGAGGGACATCTGAAATAAGGAGAGCACCCCTTTCTTCGTCACCACGTTTTTGCGCTTGGCTGGCAGCCACAACACTTTGAGCCCTATGGCGGTACTGGCAGAGCCAAGAGGGCGCGACAGGCCTGCCGGGGCATAAGCTCTCATTGGCCCTCTATTTTCGGGGCGGTTAGAATTCCGAGGGGATGATTTGCGCTAGACGGGGAGGAAAAAACAATTTTGGATGCTAGCAGATTCCCTTGCTCCTGTAAAGACTGAACGGGAAAGGCTTGCAAGGCGATTGGCGGACAGAATCAAGAACATTGCCTCCCTCTGCCTTTAAAGCTCTTGTCGTTGTGCACGTATAGGGTGTCAAGTGAAGTCAAGATAGCTGTGCTGTCTTCAGCAGCAGCGGAACCGCAATGCCATGAGGCAAAATGCCGTAAACATCCAATTGGATGTTGCAACGGAGCAATTCATTGAAAAACTTGGCGGGGTGCCCTGAATGTGCACGTAACATCAACTCAAAAGCGCTGCGCCCCGTGTGCTGAGCGCTGTTGCATGCCGTGTTTGCGTCATCCCGCCGCACCAACCCCGGTCACCTTGCCAAATATTGGCCAAGGAAACGGGTCTGGGTGCAGCCAGATTGTGGAACGTGCACATCTCATCTTCGTGCACATCACCGCCCTTGGGGCTTTGCCCGTCTGTGCTTGCAAGCACAGACGAGCAAAGCCCAAGAGCTGATATGTGCACGAAGAAATTCAACGCCGTGCATCTGAAGCTTGCCAGGGCGAGTAGGAACGTTTGGAAATTTGCGTAAAACCTGACACACCCCCAAAAACGGGTCTTTGGCGGGCGACCTTGAGTAGCTCTAAGAATCTTGGGGACCCACAATAGCCCGAAAATGTGCTATGTCGAAAACATTCAACTGAATGATCCCCGAGATCGGCATCATAATTAGACTTATGTGACTATGTTCCAATTGATAATCAACAGCCCTGGCAATTTTGAATGTCGCTCAAGGCCCCTATTCGCAGCTTCAATACAGTTTGGAAGGAGGAGTAGTGACCAACATTGGCCTGCAAGAAAGCCCTCCAATATTCCGCCAATTCCGCCCTTCACACTGTCCCACACAACTATACCACGTTCGTATGTGCCCGCTGTATGGAGTTCCACTGATTAGCATCCTGTCACCCAAATGGGCGACATTCAATCAGATTCTGTTTACCGACGGAACAAGGCAACGTACCATATCAAACAACGAATCGAATTTACTGTGTTTTGGTGTGTTCCCTCGGGGCATGCAGACATGAAATTGAGCAACAGCGGAGATCCCACCGTGCAGCGAATTGTCGGCTGTGGGGGGAAGAGAAATTCCCAAGGAAACAAGCGCAACATTCACCCAGGTCCCCCGGGTCCATCGTGCAATTGCAGTTGTGGTCCGTCAAATGGATGAAGATGCAGGACAAGTGCTAAATTGTGGGCGTGTTCCAATTGCTTCCGGGGCACCACCAAAGCAACCCTGCAGTTTTGCCATTCGCTGAGAAGCGAGCGAGGGATTGGCACCGTGGACGCATCATGCATTTCAGGGCCCAGAACGCCAGTGCACGGTTTGCGTCGCGAATTGGCATGCCAATTCATGAGCACACGAAAACGCGTGCTTCATCGTTTGCTGGGCCCCAGCACGTCGAGCCGCGTTCCCCCAGTGTCCATTATTTTGTTGCCCCTCACGGGTACTGCGCTGTGTACGTCACATATTATTGTGCTCATCACATACTAACATGCAAACTGTATTGCAGCATACAGTTGCACATGCAGACACATTTCCATGCATAAACGTACATGGTGCGCTGCATTTGAGTTTCGCTGTGGGGCTCTAGAAACGAAGTTCACTCGCTTGTTAATGGGTATCTGCCAAGAGAGACGATAGGTGGGCTGCGTTGGTGATTCGAACGGTGCATTCATTTCTTGCGCAATGAGGGCAAGGTCGGCATCCATTCCCTTTCCCAGTACCTCGCTGCCATTTCCTTGGTGCACCACGTGCCTGGGCACCTTGGTTTTTCAGGTTTCTGCCCCGTCACCTGCATCATCGCCCGCGTTTGGCGACGAACCACTCCAGCGCCGGCGCAACATCACCACCCAGTGGAAATCCATTGCAATTACATTTGCCAAAATCATGGCAAAGCCACCACCCAGTGCCCATCGACATGCTCATCCACATCCTTGACGTCGGCTTGACCACAAAGGATGGGGTCCTCCTGCGAGCGGCTTGTGCAGCTCACATTGGCTACATCTTTTTCAATTGGGTGCAGTCGGGCCATTTCATTCTGGTGGAGGACATCTGGGTGAATGATTGAATTGCTTTATTTGGGGAGCACAAGTCCAACTTGCGCAAGAAGGAGGTCTCCCAGTTGCACTACTGCTCGTGGCCTTCCCGTGGGGCCCCAAAGGCCGTCGACTTTTTTCAGCATTGGAATGCACACCGGAACAATGCCTGGGTGCAGACAGATCAAGCGCCCCATTATTTCTATCGATTGCCTGGTGGCTTCACGCCCTGCTCCATGACAACGACGGCCTGGTTCTCGTCCTTGTTGGCACGGGAGCCGAGCATCGCCCAAGAGTCTTTTGCTCACCATGGCCTGCATGGCGGAGGCACTTCCAGTTGCTTTGCGTCGTAGGTCGCGGACCGGTGTATCAGGGACCGGGGTGGGTGGAAGTCGGACGCCCGCCGGTCGTACATGGACATTTTACGTTTACCCATGGAGTGGGATTTTCGTCTGTTTGGACGGATGACCATCGCCGCCCGCAACCTGCACGAGTAGTTCGGGCACATCTTCTGGCCCTGAGGGGCCTCGAGTTCCTTGTGAGAGTGAATGGGCAAGCTTGACGGATGGGGACCTCAGGTACAGCACAGTGCATTGTGGTGAAGTTGTGTGTTTGTCATGGGGGAGTACATGACCGGGAGGGCTAAGGAGACTGCCAAGACAGACACGACGGATCCACCCACAATGCTATCGAGCTTGTGCTGCAGAGCCAAGGACGCACCAGCGAAGTGCCAAAACTCGTGCTCAAAATTACACAAAACTTACATCATCGACGGGAGCAACTCAAATCTGGCCAACAGGCGATCCCCGAGATACACATGACGAGAAGCTCTGGCAAATCACCTCGTCCTGCAACACCGGTGGCTCGTTCGACCGCAATGATGCATGCCCTAGTTATTGATGCGTCGGCGAACCCACTGCCCCATCTGTCACGGACACAGCCGCTACCGTGGCACACCCATGCCATCCGCCCGCCAACCCGCACCCCGCCCACACATCCTGCCCAAAAGAACATGACGCTGCGGACCCATGCATTCTTTTGCCTGTGTCACCGGTCGGCGCATGAAGCAGCCCCAAACTGGAGCCTCCATACAACCCGTCACGTCCAATACTATGGTGGCGTTTCCCTATAACGACCGTCGCGAGTCCACATCCATGCACATGTCGCTCCTATGGACAATATGACCAATATTTTGATTCTGCTGTACTGCTGCAGTGCTGTATTGCCGTACTTCTGCGTTGCTGTATTGCTACCCACTCTCAAACTCCATGCCCCTGACCAATTCTCCCGCCATTCTACACAGGAGCTCGACGGCCTGCAGAGTCGGGCCAGCATCACCACCAGGGTCAGGAACCGGCCGGCTGCACAGCTGCCGAACACTCACCAGCAAATTCCGGATTTGCATGAATTCAGGCGCTTCCAGCACATCCATGGCCAGACAGCCAGCACACACTTGGAGCATTGTGCACAGGGTGGTGCTGCTGGCGTCGGGGCCAGGCCCAGAGTGCCCAGGCGCCACAGTGGCTGCGAGAGCCGTCATGGTGGAGATGCTCCGATCGAGGGTGGCGACCTGCACGGCCGCATGGGGGAGCGTCACGCAAGGAATGTGAGCGGCGAGTACAAACCGGAGAGTGCATGTGGCCAGCATGAAGCGCACAGTGAAGCACGGATGGAAACCGAAAAAATGAAAAACGCGGACCCCTCCAATTCACAGCACAGTCGTGCCAGAAAACGGAGGGCTGCCGAATGTCCGTATTGCGAATTTGAATCTGATGTTTTTATAGCTTCGCCTACACTCATGATTGGCGCTGTTGACCAGCTTCCATTAGAATCTACTCACACACGACTGAAAAGGAACTGTCGTGATTGACTCCATCAATGTTGCAAGAGATGCAAAGACACTAGCGTGAAGTGAATCGCGACATGCATTTTGGGAAGGAGGAAGAACATGGACGCGACACACAGGCGTCACCAACACCAGTCAACTTCCCAACACGTCCCTTGAAGACCAAAACCCAGATTTCGACGCTGCCCCACCTTCTGAAGCATCTCACGGCCTGTGCCCTCTGCCAGACCGTGCGGCTGGTCCAGAGGGGGTGGCCTAACGTCGCCACGGATCCCACCCTGGTGCTCCACCCCTTCGCCACCAGCCAAGGAGGGCTCCAGCGGCGCTCGGGCCGCCACAGGTGGCCCGGCAGGATGGTACCCTCCTGTGGGGATGGTGTCGGGACAAGACACTGTGCGATCATGAGCCCGCAACTTTGTCCAATCCCCCACAGAAGCGACGGGCCCCCTGTGGGGAGCCTTTGGCTGCGGCGCGGGGGTTAACGGCGGCGTGTTGACGCCCAGCTCGGACCCAAAACCTGAAGCCACGAGAGCGTCAGAACTCCGGAACGCATGCCTGTGACGTCGATGCGCCAAGCGGCTGGGTTCTCCAAAATTCAAGAGGCGCTGCTGTTGCACGAACAAGGCACTGGTGGACACGATTCTGCATTCTGAAAGGACATGGGAATTTCTGAAACAAGCAGCGAAGGAGGTATTGGGCGTCAGGAAATCATGTGGGCGCAGCTGGTGTAAGCCAAAATCTTGCCCAAGTCCTAATGCCAATTTAAATGGCCTTGGTCGCCTTTCTGACTTTGATTCAGACATTGCACAACGGTGCAAGAGCCCAGGTGCTACCCCAGCTTAACAAAAGAGGTAGCAATCGCAATGGTCTGTTTGCTTCGATGGTCCACGTCTGTCCCCCGTTGTCTAGAAGGACACGTCCGATATTCTGTGTAATATTCGGAGCAAAAAACGCACAAATTTTTCACCCGCTCTGCTCAAAAAGATTATGCTAAACATCCTTTCATGAACGCCGTGGTTTCACAAACCACAGTGTCAATGATGGTTGTTCATTCCCTTACATTACATCAAACAACTTAGGAGCTCACGCAAGCGCTACAAACACTAAGCGCAGAAGATACTTACAGCACAGCATCTGCGCTGGCGGAAAACGGTTCAAACTCTCCACGCGCGACAGGAATGGCATGCAGGACTCCAAACCTGAATGCTTTCAAGCGCACCAGCCCCTGCACGGGGACACATTGCAAGGTCTCAAAGGAAATAGTACCATCGCCACAATTGGCCTACAAAATCGACAATCTGTCAGATCGAAGTAAGTGCAGGAGACGCCTTTGTCCCAGCCAAAAGGAATGCACGGCACCACGCACCTTGGTTGCTCGCGCTGGCATCCTGCGGGTCCCTCTTATTGACCCCCGACCTGGCGTACCTCCTGGCCTCCTGAACTGCGCCGCCTCCGGGGCCGTCCGTGATGTGCCAGTTCCCGTCGTCGTCCAACGGCTGGGGCGGGGCTGCATTCATCAATCTCAAATCCTGCACACAAATCGAGCGCCTCGGGAAACATCAGGGCGGGCAATTGCAGTGAACAAGGATGACAGCAATGTGGTGCCACAGAATTTCTATCTGCTTTCATCGGTTCGCGGTCTCATTTAGTATTCATTCCTGTTTGGATCACAGTTCTGCTTGGTTCTAACTGAAGTTGAACAATTCCTGTTGGTGCAGCTGGGCTATTCGCTGGTCACGTTTTCGATTGCTACTGTGGGCAGGCAGGGGCGCACATAAATGTGCTTGGAAGCTGAAGTAATTGACGTTCTGTCCAGCAGCAATCGCGACTCATGACAATATAGCTAGCTGTGTATAGTCAATATGGTGATATCACTATGCTCATGGTTAAACATCATTCCGCGCAACTGATAGGGGCGACGACGGATCAGCGCATCAGCTTTGTGACATCTTCCTCGAACCCAGGAGCAAATTTTGGATAATTGTATGCCTCAATGTAGAGGCGGGTAGTCAGTGCATGAGCGAGACGACACTGGGACAAACAATGGACATACTGTTGTTGTGCGGTTGGGTGGCGACATGGCCCTTGGCGGCTGGCACACAATTAATGGAATTTCATCATCAGACATGCACAAATGTAATCTACATGCAACCAAGGCGAAGCTCACCTTGTCCGGCGAGAAGGACGACACCCCGTCGTCCGAGGCGGCCTCCTCTCGTTCTCCTCCCATCTCGCTCTCCCCCTGCGGCGACCTGCCGCCGTCCCTATCCTTCCGGATGGCGTGGTTGACCTTGACGAGCATGGAGGACCTCAGGTCGCGGGTGGGGCAGACCACACGCTTGCGAGACGGGATCTTCACGCGCCGCCCCCTGATCTGGAGCTCGTACGAGAAGTGTATGAGCACGTCGTGCGCGAACACGCTGACGGAGGTGACGGTGGACAGCAGCAGGGCCCACTTCTGGCGCTCCTTGACGAAATTGCAGTATATAAGGTTCCTGTCGAAGGCAATCAACCAGCCCATCAGCGGCTCCGCCAAACCAGGCAACCCATGTGTCGCCCGTGATTGCAACCACTGGAAACATCAAAACAAAGGTCGCAGTGCCTGCAGTCATTGCAAGTGAGACGCGAGCAACTTCACACACATGTTACCCCTAAACCCTTAACCCTAAACCCTTAACCCTTAACCCTAAAACAACCCTAAACCCACCGAGGGGGGGGGGGGGAGAACTCCTCCTTCGGCCAATGAACTCGTAGCAAAGTACTGGAGAAATGCTTCCGTTGTTTAGGCAGGGGGCTGTAGGTATATTTGCCCAGAGGGTGTTCACATGCAAGCGCACGTCAGCAAATTGGCACCACAAGCACAGCCACGAGTCCACCACTTGGTCCCATTTTAGTGCGCTGTGTATTGAAATTGCAAGAAAAAATTCATTGAAATGCAAGGAAAAAAAAGAGTTGCCCGACAAGCATTAGAAAACATACACCATGCGCAATCCACATCGGTTCAACAGGGATCGAAATCGCGCAAGGTGTGACATGCTGCTTTGGCGGCACCTGTCTGTGATGATGAGCGCATTCGTGGCTTGGATGATGTAATCCATGACAATGTCGTCGTGGTACTTGCCGCCCGCCAGCTTGGCCGTCAGCTTCCGCCACTTGTTTTCGACGTCGCTGCCTGCTTGGGGGCCCAGATTGGCGCCGAAGCTCCGAGGGTGGCGAATGCGCGTGAGCTGCACGTGTTCAACCTGGCGCCCAACAGGTGTTGCCCTAAGCACTGCGGCCTTCCGTTTTGAGCACTGAAGTGGAGCTCTTACAGAAGGCAACAGCTTACAACGCGCAGTTGCCAGCTGAGGCAACAGTGCTCTCAAAAGTAAACGGCACTAGAAAGTGGAGCGCGTTCAAAATTGGATGGCAATTGAGCTGCAGCGCACTGAGAAGGATGCAGCACTAACAATGCACGGCGACAGGAAAAGTGCTGAGTGCCTGAAGCATACAGAGCACTTGAAACTGGCAAGGTATGTATGCAGCACGTATGCAGCAGATGCTGAAAGCACAGAACAGCTGCGAAGTGCAACGCAGGTAACAAATACAAATGTACCATTAAATTACATCAGCGCTGGCCTACCCATCAACATTTGTTGAAATGAGTGGGAAGTAGGGTAGGAGATTGAGACTGAAGAAGAGCGTGGCGGGTTTCATAGTGCAGTAGAGAAGCGGCGTGTGCGTAACAGCCCCGCTTGCAAATGTGCCCGACATCACGTGACTAACACCAGCGTACGTAATCCGCCACCTAACTGCGTTCGGAACCAGCCGCTTCCCTGCACTCACGAACCTCTAACAAGGGGACCGTTCTAGCAACCCAGGCGCTTGAACCCTGTTTGAAATTTACCAATTGAAAATTAGCAACGAAACCACGTTTGGGACTGCACGATCTGGTGCACTATAAACACAAAACAAGAACCAATCAGTAAAACCACACAAAGAAGCACAGTCACACAATAAAATCAGTACAGGATTTCAGCAACTCTATGTGACGGAAACAGGGAACGAACCTTTGTTGAACTGTCATTTCCTTTGCTAGCGAAGCAGGGTACAAAGAAGTCCACAATCCAGAGAGCAGAACCCTTTTTGGAAGGAATCCTAATAGCCCACATTCCCAAATACTGGAGGGAGAGGGACGCTCTAATGGGCAAACACACTGCAGCGCCATTGCTTCAGCGAATCAAGCAGCGCCGTTACTTAAGCGGATCATCAGAGCCATGACTTAACCACATCAAGCAGCGCACCTCGTCTCCCAGAGTCTTGATGCCCCCCCCAATGCCATGTGCCGCCTTTGCAAAGCACTCCAGCATGCCAGAGGTGGGTTTAGTGACAATGCCCACGACGCCGGTGCACACGCCTTTGGCGAAGCCCTTGACGCCGCCCTCCGCCGCACCCACCACCGGGTCCATGACAATGCCCGTCACGCCGTTCACGATTCCCCAGCCCAGCGTGTGAAAGCCCTGGATGACGTTCTCCTGTTGAGAGGGAGGGGCCGGAACTGGAGAGGGTGAAAAACTGTGGCGCGAAAATGTGGCGACATTGTGGCGGACCGTGATGATATGTTTACAGGAAAACATCAAAACACCAAAAATCAAAGCCAAAACCAGAAAGTATGTCAAAATTGGGTTCCAACCACATAACAAGACACATTCAACATTAAAATAGCATTCCAGCGGCTGCAGGGACGCGGACTGTTGCATGCAATGGTGAGATATATTAACCGTGCAACAGCAAAGACACAGGCAGCGAAGAACAATTCGGCCACAGCGACAAACACAGCCACAGCGCAGCAAGTGACCTGGGCGGACAAGAGACTACAGAGAGGAACACGGCCTCAGAAACAGCAGACGCAGAAACACAGAAACAGGAGCGACGTTCCCCACCCTGTTGGTGCCGTGCCTCGACTGGAACCTCTGATAGTAGACATCGTCCAGTGACAGCGCTGCCAGGCCCTTGCTGACCCCGCCTGTCACGTGGCTCACTGTGTCGAACACGCCGTACATGGAGTTCTTGATTAAGCTCATGGTGCCTGCGGCCAGGCCCCGGGTGAAGGCCTCTGGACTGTGCACGATGCCCTTGGCGGGCTCGTAGAAAAAGCTGGCGACCCCAGTGATGAGGGAACTGCCCAGCTTGATGGGCGTGCCCAAGATGTCCACAGACCCGAGGATCTTGTGCACGTCTTTCAGAACCTGCGGGCAGCCACACGGAGTGGGGGACAAATGAGACAACGAATGTAAGCAGGTAGTGTGAAAAGAATAGTAACAAGCAGTTCGAATGCACAATACAGTACAAACAAGTGGTAAAATTGAAACAGTGACAAAAGTCGCACCACTTGGTGGCACTCGACTGTGCCCATTTTGCCCACACGGGTGTTTAGTTGCCAGGTAGAAAACAAGCAAAGCCCAGCAAGAAATAACCAAACAAATTGATTAATCCATAGGAAATTGATAAGACGCAAACAAACGGCTGGATGAATACAGTGCCTTGTGAGTGACGCACATTCATGCTCAAGAAGTGCTTATCCTGTAGTTTAGCAGCAGAACCAGCAATGGTTTAGCAATATATTTGCTTGCTACTCTGTTGAAATCGTATCAGTTCGGGTTCTGCCCGCAGGGTCATGGATATTGTCCTCTTTACAGTGCGAAGTTCGCACTGGACATGCACAGAAACGGCCACCGCATGGTCAGTCCATCAGCCGTTGCATTTCAAGCGAACATGGGCATGTAGCAAGCATTCATGAAATTCATTCGCGTGGATCGACGATTCAGAATGCCGCACTCTCTTTCGTGCACCTGCACTTGCAGATTTCTGTGCCTGTTGGCAGCTTTGGAAAGACTATAAACGATTCTTGCTCCGCACTACACTCAGCGTTCGTTCCTTTCTGCCTTATAAACAATCGGCATCCTGGGAGTCATAAACAGCAATCAACTTCCTGCGTGCATTCATCTTGCAGCAACCGTTACGTGGATATTCATCAGCCTTATAATGACGGTCCGCAGAAGTTTGCAAGCAAACAGCAAGCATGGGTTCATCTTCTTTTCCCACCTGGAGCGTCACATGGCGTGCGATCTGATTGACCAACTCGCTGGGCCTCATGAAGGCATTCCGCAGCATCATGGCGTTTATGCGAAGTGGCACGTTGTGGAAGTCGAAAAGGTTCAGCCCCAGCGCCTTTGCCGTGCTGTACCGCCGCGACGCCTCCGGATTGTTCTTGAAGCCGGGCGTGGGCAGCAGGGTGACATTGACCTTTATGGGCTGGATCTTCAACACCTCGAAGTACCAGCGGTCACCCTTCCTGTGCCACCACTGTGCCGAATTCAGTTGAGAAAGGAGTAACGAACGCGGCAGGTGCACTGTGCTTCTGTCGCCTTTGCCTTCAAGGACAGTTGGAAGATTTCTACGCCTTGCAGATGTTTGAGGCGATGCCTCGGTGCATGGATAATGCAACAAAGCTCGGTTAATCCCACTCACCCAAATACAATATACATGTTTTTAGGAGACCAAACCAATTCTTGGGTGCTGTCACACAGTACCATGAATGAGTGTAAGATGGCATCCGCCATAGATCGGCAAAATTGCCAACTTGTCCAGTTGTATTGCTCTAGATTCTACTGGTACAGTCATGCACTGTAGTACATAGTACCAGCAACGCACTCCCAACTGTAATGCCATCCCAAGTTCCAAATTCGGGACTGGTCACACCTCTGCGTGGCGTCCACTGGGCCCATGTCACAGGGCTTCATGACTTCCTCCAGGATGGCATGCACCTCTGGCTGCGCCGCCAGGCTGCTGCTGGTCCGTCTATGGTCGCCACGGCTGTGGCCGCCGCTGTGCTGGGAGGCATACTCCTGGGACATGTCCTCAAACCACTTGAGCATCTGGCCACACACATACGCAAGTGTATTCACAACTAACCTGAAACGTTTGGGGTTTTGATGCACCGGCAGAAGAGTCTCCTGACAATAGGCCATTGGTGGGCGGGCGCACAGTGTTGGAACAATGCAACAGGGTCAATAAGGCCTCTTAAAAGTGCCCAGGCTGTCTGAAGCCTCAATACATGTATTGTTGCTGCGGAGGAATTTTGCATCGCATCAACGGCACTGTGCCAGCAGTCTTGCATCAAGAATTGGCAAACTCCGAGGCAGGACACGACCATGGCTGCAATGAATTTGGCAATGCACAACGTACCACTCACTGGGGCACACGTGCCCAATTCCAGTGATATTGAACAATATTCAGCACATCCACACCATAGATCAATGCAAACGCAGCAATGACAGCATAAACGCAAACAAAATAGGGGCCAAACACTTCCTGTCGATCCGATGTGAGGGTTTTGCTGAATTGTGGCCTGCGCATATCCGTCTGCAGTGCCATTTTAGTGCCATCCCGGTGGATGCTTCGCCGGGACGCTGCATCACTGCAGACACTTCTTCCAGCCAGTTCGACTGTCCATTGTGCCAGTGTTCCTCTTGGCACTTAACTTGGGTCGGTCCTCGGAAATGGAAGCTTGTGAAAGTGCGCCTGGCACCCATTAATATGAACCAAACTGATGTGTTTGCTTGCATTCCGCAAGTAGCAGCGTGGGGTGAAGTCAGACCATTGGTTATTCCAGCTATTGATTGTTATTCCAACTATTCTCTCACCAGGTCCAAGAAGTTCTCCTCCAGAATGAGATCCATCTCCTGCAGCAGGAAGTTGAAGTACTGGAAGTGCTGCAGCCCAGGGTTCTGGTTGATTTTCTCCAACGCCACTTCCAGCACTGGGCGTGGGCTGGACGACGCACCGTCAGAGCTACCAGGCACCTGTGGCGGCCAGGCAGTGCAAATCCTATCGATTGCAGTTGTCGATGTGCGATGAATCACACTTTTTCCCACATTCCATGGCAACCACCTTTTGGGCCAACAGGCGCAAACACTGTGCACCACATACTGGGCACCAAGTCGTGAACCCACTGATGTATGGCCCAAATGGTCCAATTGGATAATCAAAACAATCAATTGACAGTTGCATAACAATTGATAGTTTGGCAATTGAAAAGTTCCATTCAAATCGATGACAGCGCTCCCAGGCCCCCAAGACACCTATGTGGTTGCATGGCTCGGTCCAGCGCTGATGACTAACAGGTCACTTACTCGGTTCACAGAGGGTCAACACATATCGACCCAAGATCCAATTGTTTGAGTTTGACATTTATGCGCCCTTTGCCCACCTGCTGCGGCCGCACAGAGTGCGCAAACACCACGGGGTGGTTGGAGGTCAGCAGTTGGTTGTCCATCTGGATGGCACGAACCACCAGACGCCCCGACTCGTTGTGTCCCACCCGGCGGTACTCCACGTCCACGGTGTCCAGGACCAGGTGCTAGGACATATATGTTCAACATCATTATTTGGAACAGAAACAGGTCTCAAAGCACTGTGACAACCGGCACAAAATTAGGATAATGATACACCATTGTTGTTCATTATGGCCATTCACACTAAAATACAGGATCTTGAGCAATTGACAACGATGTTTGAATGGAATAGAACTGTGAAAAAGGCTTACCATAACCAACTCTCGGCATTCTTATAATAGCGCGCTGCTCAAGGTTTTTGTCGAAGAACTCTATTTCTTGGGGTCTTCCCCAATGAGCATTGCCGAATGGCAATTTTTGTGCGGCATCGTGTCTGGCTGCTGGGGCAAAGCAGGGAGGCACCATGCTGGTGTGCATAGGGAACTGGCACAAAGATGTCCCTGTAGGTTGCGTCAGAGGTCGCGTCAAACACAGTGCTTGAAGGGAGCGGCGACGACCTGTGCTTTGATGTGCTTCTTGTACATGCATCAGCAATGCTGACTTGCACCTATATACATTATACTTCAAGTGCTGTTCTTTCACACTTCGAGCAAGCAATCAAGGTCGTTTTGGAGTTTCCAACTAACCGTCAGTCACAGCGTGCAGATTCTCAGAAACCATGCAATCAGCCACAGCAATGGACAACTGTATCTCGCTGGAAGATGGTGCTCAATTCACCCCACCATGAGTTCCCTGGGGAGTGTGATGTGCGATGCCTCCACCAAGGATATGCCAATGCCCTTGAGGGACAAGTTGACCAGAATGCCAACACCCGAGTCGCCTTCATCCGAATCCCCTGTGCCCCATTTCAGGCGCAACAGGATTTGGCCACCCACCCTGCTAAACTTCAGGTTGGGATGGCGTTGCAGTTCCATCCACGCGTAGTGTGGGTTGCCATCCTGACAAGCAGCAAGCCAAGTGTCAGGTTGAAACTTGTCGATTACCTAAGGCAGCAAATAACGAAGCGGTGCTGTTGTGCCTTCAAGCGGTGATTGGCATAAGCAACCACTAGAGTTGGTGCGATCGGTGGATGGGTTGTGGCAACGAAGATTGCCGTTTGAATACATGTGGCAAGCAATGCAGTGGAGCGGTCCATCCAAAGCAAGGGTTTGATAGAATCTCTTGCATGCTAAACAAGAGGATTATCACTACAATCAATGTGGTATAATTAGAGCCCTGCAACCAATTTGTTCGAAATTGCGTTAGTAATGCAGAATTCTTTGATTGAGGGATTAGATGTGCAGTGACTGGCCACTTGACCTGTTGCAGAAATTCAGCGGCACACTGTCTAACGACACAGCCACCTCAGAAGGAATGTGGCATGTTGCATGCGTTTCAGCAGTGCAAATTGTCTTTAACAAAGTTCCAATCCTTCCATCCAGCAGTCCAATAAGTTAACCATCATGATCCAAATACACAAATACATCAACAGTCCCACCAATGCACTCATCAACCCACCAATCAGCAAGCCGATCGATCAACCAACATAAACGGTCTCTCACCAGCTAAGATAGAGTTCCTTTGGATGCACCCGACTGCTCACCTTCAGATTCTGTACAGGAATAGACACCTGCCCAAGGAAATCGTCGGCTCCCACCCTCCTGCGGTCAAACACCTGCACCACAATGTTGGAGGACAGCCCCACATCGTCGAAGCTGAATTCCTGGTTCCACCGTGGATTAATGCGGTTCCTTTGAATCTTTGTGAGCTTTGAGAAGCTGCCCGCCTCTCTCTGGCATATCACCACAGCATACGCATCCTGCAAACGGAGATGTGGCGATTAAACTACGTCAAAAACTACTGCACAATTATTGGAAGATGGGTGGCTGAAAGGCAGTGTGAGGTGTTAAGGTGGAAGAATTCATCACTTGTGGGACTGTGCCTTGGAACATAAGGCACTGCAATGGGACACAAATCATCTGTCAAAGACAGATAAGAATCTGACACTTAGCTTACATGAACAGCAGCTGTCAATTTTCACCGTTGCAGTGACTAATACGGCCAAAATTCACACCACAGTATCACCACCAGCAATAATAAGGGCATCATGAATAATTGTCCAGCAACAACCACGCCTCACTTGTTGCTTCTTCCAATAGGGCACCCCAGCAGGGTTGCAAAAGCTGCCTGCCATTTGAGATTATTCCCAGCGTAAAGAAACTGCAAGCAGTCGAAACAAAGTTGCAAAAATACTTGGGAACCAAAATAGATTTCTCAAGTCCGATACCCACAGAAAAAATTACAAGCTCAACTTGTGTCTTGATGCAGAGGAAAAGCAGACGCATGTGTGCAGGCGCAAGTGCACATCTTGGAAAACGTAAGCAAGTTCTTGGGGCTCTCACCATGGTATAGAAGGACATGAGCCTGTCGTGCGGCAACACCAGGTTCTTGGCTTCCACCACCTTGACCTCGAGCAGGCCATTGGCTTTCAGGGTGGGCAGCGACACCTCACTCTGGCTGTCGCCTGCGACGTCACTCGCCAGAGAATCCCCCGCTCGCACATAGCGCTGAGTCAGCATGGCCAGCAACTCCTGCCTGTCCTTGAGGTCGTCCTCCAAGGCACGTACCTTGAGTGTGACACGGTCTAGGGGTGTGATGCGCCAGCCAATGGACAGGTAGATCTCGCCGCTGACCTGTCACATTGAGGCAGACGAGTTGGAAATGTGCTTCCGATTCATTGCAATGGGCATGATGTACAAAGGGCTGCATCATCAAAGTCGAAGATTTGTGCTCTTACAATCTCCGTTGTGGATGTGCCGATGCACATATCTATTGCCCCAAACCCGGTGCTTGAAGTGCTATGTTCAGTTGCAGTGCTCTGCCAGTTTACAGGCAGTTGTGCTTGACAACTGGAAATAGTGTATGCAACACAAGCAGTTCCTTCGGCTGCACAATAGACATCGGCAAGGAGACCAACGACAACATCAGGCGACTGCTGGACATCTGCAACTTTTACTGCCCTGCTGGTAGACAGGGAACTGGGAAAGGTGAGGGAGGTACCAAAAAGAGATGGAGGAGAGAATATAGCAAGACGACATAGGAAGAAAATGTGAAAGACTGGGTGCGCGGTGTGGGTCAGAGGCTGCTAAAAAACATTCTGCCATTATACGATCAACCCAGAACCGCACATACCCTTTCCCTGACATTCCTCCTGCCCAGCGTGTATGCCCGCACGTCACTGTCTCCAGCCTTCATTGTGTCCTCCACCTCCCTCAGTGGTATGACGACCTCCCCAAGAAATGTGTCCATGCCCAGCATGCTCTTGCCGTACAGCACGACCATCAGGTGGGCACTCACAGGCACAGACTTGAATGTCACCTCCTCATCCCATGTTGCCCTTCACAACCAAGGCAGCGTACCTCAGCATTCACTGGATAAAATTGGATAGGGTTGCATGCAGTTCATTAAAGGAAAAACTGAATTCATACATGTAGACCGTTGTAGCCTTTAATTGTCCATTGTTGTTGCCAAGGAAAGTTCTGTGGGCCGCAAAAGGAAGTCAATGCTGGTGCCACGATTGTGGGTGTTATCACTCCATTCAGTCAGTTTCTGTTTTCAACGTCACACATTGGTGGCAGCACTTGTGCAATTGCTAGGCTCCAAGCAGACAGTGACATTTGCAAGTTTATTTTGCATGAGACTGTTGGCATACTTGAACCCAATGGGCACTCGTGCAGTGCGCTTCTCGGTGCCCTCGCACTTCAGGGCGCAGAAGACTTCCATGTCAGATGCAAGGATGGACTTGAAGCCGGTGAAATTTCCCTGCCGCCGTATGAAGGTCCGTACACCCCTCTTCCTTGCCTTGGTTGGTATCATGTTGCATGCGAGGCCCTGATTCAAAAGCACATGAGGAGGGCCATCCAGCACATATCACATTCAAACATGGCAATGATATATGACTGCCTCAGTACATGAGTGCATGCACAGCAACTACCACTTTGGCTTCATTACCCCCTTGCTCAAACGGGTGTTAAGTACTCAAATCTTGGACGCAGCTCAGAACCAATTGTTTCATCATTGTGATTCATCATCCCAGCTGTACTTCCCAGAGGCTGTGGATTATCGGGGTTTTCGGGGGTTGAATGACATGGATAGAAATTGACGCCAATTACGTTGTACTTAACCGATTCATCTGAAATTTTGCATGCATACTCTATACTAATGTGCCTTGCTGTGAGCAACTTTTCAGGGAAAACGGAAGTCATCTTATGGTGGAAACACAGTGCTGGAAACAATTGGGTCATTTAATTTCGGACAGAGGAAGTATATTGTACTTTTGAAGTATTTTGTTTATGCACTCGTTTATTTATTCATTCAGTTACTTACTTGTTGGTTTTTGTTTTAGACATCAGGAACTTCGCTGGTTTCGTTGGGAAACTGTGTAGCTTTCATTGGCACGGTATTGACACTGAAATGGACAACAATGCTGTTGCCCAAACTGGCAAGCCTCGGCCCTGTCCCGGGCGGCATAGCCCCAGAACCTGATTCATCCAAGACATGTGTCTCTGTGTGCATGACATGTGTTTCTGTGCTGCCGGGACAGTGCTGGTGCTTTGTGTACTGTGAAGTAATGTCGCGATTTGGTCGTGTTCACCATATTCTGTTTCCCTTGCCATCTGTGCCAGCTTTTGGTTTGCAGGAATTATTCAGGTTTTGGATTGGCAGCCACCACACCCTGGCACTGGATCGAGTCCTGGTGAGCCTTATGTGTATGTATGCCTTAGGCACAAGGCAGTCACAACAACGTTTCAAACGTCCACAAAGTACCAACTGCCTGCATCCCCCGACTGCATGCTGGACTGCAAGATGGTCATACCCGCGGCATGTTCGCCTGAGGCCGCAACTGCATCAGCTCGAGAACTGGCCACGCCGATCTTCAAGTGGTGACACAGGTCCATGAACAGAATACACTCAAGCGATGGACAATCAGCTTTAACTGAGGGCCCATGAAGACACCAGCTGGCTGATCAATTGATAGATGACGGGAATTGCACTTTCGTTTCTGCGCCCCACCTTTGCGGCCACCACATGAACGACGAGCTCCCCGCCCAGGATTTCTTCCCCCATTTCGTCGATGTCTTTCATCATGGAGGTGGACACACCGTACAGCTCCGCAGTCAACTTCTGTCGTGCAAGCCTGGATGGGGAAAGGGCAGGAAGCAAGGGTACCAATCAATCCATTTCGTGGGCTTGCAATGCGCTGAGTTGTCGATGGGTGGCCCAGGAAACCGACGAAGATGTTCGCGGTGCACCTCCATTGGCGCAACAATCAACTGCGGCGGAACATTTCAATAGCTCCCACAGCGGCTAAGAACAGCAAGAACGGACATGCCAATGAACGACCACAGGCTCTGCGTTTCCACACCACATTCTGCCATCTTTTGCCACGTTTTACTATGCTGTGCTTAACTTCTTGGAGGGTACCAGTCCACCTGCACTAGGCCCACAGCGTCTCACTTCTGAAGGGGTTTGGGGGGGGAGTAGGGTTGAAAATGCTACAGTACTGGCAGTGTTGACGGCAAGTGAAAACACCAAAGCTTCACCCTACAGCCATTTTACTCAAAACGCCGATAGAAATCATGACACAACTGTGCTGCCCATACTCACTTCTTCCTTGCCACCTGCTCCAGGCACAGCTTGGGATCCATTTCTGGTGCATCCGACTGGGAGTTCAGGCTGGTGCTCCTTGCAAGGTTGGGCACCAGCACGCCACTCCTCCTCTGCCCAGCCGGGTCCAGCTTCTGGGATGAGGACGATGATGCGGACACGTCTGATGTGGGCCAGATAGCCGGCGTGAAGACAGGCTGCCAGAACAGAACACATGTTTTCCTCTAGTTGGGTTTGGTGCTCCCAGAACCCATGACTGCATGTTTGGTGTTTTCCTTTCGTTGTTGAGGCGATCTTTCTGGTCATTGCATACCCGAGAGAATGTGCTTTCAACCCTCTTCCAGGCAAGTCTACAGATGCCGCACGAATCCACCACTGCGGACAATAAAAACTGTGTTGTAACTCGACACGCACACTATCGTGCACAACCCCTGCCGCTCCGCCACAATGAAAGGAATGTCTGTCGCGAGCAAACCCTTGCCATGGACATGCACAGCACAAGAACTTTCTTCTGCCGCCATACTGCCACACTGCAGTTCACCAACCAGCATGCCGTTGTCAAGGACGAGGCAATCCAAAGACATCCCTGCCATTGCGCTTCGTGTTGTTGTAATTAGAACAGACCCAGGATTATTAACAGGCGAAAACATAAGGAAATGATGAAGCATTAGGAATTGCATTTAGGACCTTGATGAATGGACTGGATATAAGGGACAGAACTTCTGTTGTCCCCTTGTTCAGCTGTAGACTGTTGCCATGGACTCAGCCTATGGCCCCCCGTTCAGGATCGCCACCCCTCGACCCTGCCTGTCCTCATCAGCGTTACCTGAGCAGCATCACCCCCACTGCCGATGTCAATCTGCGTCGCCGATTGCACGATTCCCCTCTCATAGGGAGATGCAGTAATATTGGGCAGCTGCACAGGAACAACGTCACATGCCAAGCTGCTTGTGCAAGCCTCTGAGTCTCTGCACTTTATCTCTTCCCCATCGACACTGGCAGTCAGATCGACCACCGTTCGGCTGGAGTCGCCATTCACATCGAGCAATGGGGTGTCAGAGGGCCTGGACGCTTCGCTCAGCACCCTCATGGAAATCCCATCTGAACACAGCAGCACGGCAAGAATTGTCTGTATTTCGAATCCAAAATTGCCATCTATATGTCCAACTACATGTTTTCAATCTATGTTTCCAATCTGCAATTTCAATTTTCATTTCCAATCTGCATATAGTAGTGGAAAATAGCAAAATGGGGCCCTCTGAGCCTAAACCCTAGAACCAGCACTGCAATTAATGTGCGGCAGGCGCCCAGAGGACGCCCTCTTGTCACTTTAATTTGCTTCAAGCAAGCCTTTTGTCACCGAGGATCCCTCTTTGTCACGATATCCTGGAAAGGGCTCCCCTTTTGTCATGTTCTGTAAATTTGTCCTACATTTCCAATCTACATTTCTGATATTATATTGCAATGAAGTGCAGATGCATGGATTCGTGAATGTGACACTTTGGGGCCAGGACAAAGACCACAATCCTGTGGCATAAATGCACGCAATTTGATGCAATGCTGTCGATCCGTTGGGAAGGATGCGATCAATTAAAACATTGAGTGAACCATTGGACCAGTGCATTTTGAACACGATACCACTGATATTCAAATTACTTAATATCTGCCTTTCGTCTATGTGTCTCCACAAGAACGACATCGAATGCATGAACTCAGTTGCTAAATGAAACACTGGGCTGGATCGTTGTTTCCGTGCAAATTTCCATGCCACACGAATGTCCGGTACCCTTGATTTCCGGAAACGAAGGTCCTGAAGATCACCTATGGAACCTCCACACGGGATGATGACGCACAGGCTGGTCTGTTCTGCATATGATACTCGTGCTTGGAATCATGACAGCCGATATATCATCAGTGCGTGTCTGTGTATACTGCATGCGTTGTCCAATAGCCGTGTGTCTGTCAGTGTGTTCATCACCATGCCGGTGGGAAACTACCTGAAACAAGCTACAGAGATAAAACAATCCGTTTGGGTTCAAGGCAGAGATGCAAATTATCTCATGTCCACAAGTTTTAGCACTACACACACAGAACAGGGACCAAACACGTTGCCTTCAAGCCGAACTCGTCCATCGGGTGGAAATGCCTGCAATGGTTCACTCTTAAAGCCAACGCTGCATACCTTGAGGTTCACGGGTATTTTCTCGCCTGGCCTGCACCACACCAATGCAAAGCATGGGACAACGATCGACAAACACCCCCATTATTGGCTTCGAAACACAGCAGGCACAACAAAGCACGTAGCTGCTCTCACAGCGAAGCCAGCATAGACCTACATCCCTACTGCTGAGATGGGTGTGGCTTTCGGACTCTTGAATGTCTGGAAATATTTCGAAATCGAAAGCAACATTCCTAATGCAACAAGGTTGGGATTCAATCTCCGAGCAAGACCCAGTACTTAGTGGCACTTTGCAAAGCCAGCTCTTGTTGACAGAGGCGCACTGCACATTCAGAACAGGGAACACAACAGCCACCTGACACTGGCGATTCAGCACTGACTGGACACAGAGTGAGAATTCGCAAAATGAACAGCAAACACTGGCAGCGTTTCCTATACACTGTGCGCATTGTACCATGTGCAAGTGCATGATAGGCAACGTTATACAAACTAGCCCTGCCAACAAGTGGATTCTGCACACGTTTCATCAGCTTGCTTTCGATCAGGGATTACATCATCTTGGCAGTCATCATCCCGCAAAGTAGCTTCAACTGGCAGGGAAAAGCTGCTGGTTGGCAACCGCCCTAGTGGGCAGTGGAGGGCCGCATCCGTGAATGGACAAACTGCAAGCACATCACCTGCACCTCGCACGGCTCAGCAGCAAGTGGCAAAAAAAACGCATGGAACAAAAAGCGCCAGCATATGCGAATGGCAGCAGGTCTCCCTTCTTACGACCTATTGCACCTGGTTCAGCATCTGTCATATGAACATGACTGCTGCCATTGACTATGTCAGGCGCTGGAGTCACCTTTCCAAACATGCCCCAGACTCTGCTCATCTTTCCTTTCCCGCCGCCTTCCTGCACGAGGGGCCCAGGGGCCTGGGCGGCACCCTCCCTATCGATGCTCTCCAACACCATTTCGGATTCCATGCTGGCTCCAACTTCAGCCTCTGTCATCAGCACAATACGGCTCAGTTTCCAGAAATTTGAAGAGGCAACACATGGGGCCAAAGGCACTCTGCGGCGGTGAACAATAGTGCGCGAACACAGGGACACGTAGCAAGATGCTCACAAGAAGTACAATCGAAAAACAAGTTCGCTAATCAACTGCATTACATCATGCCGCTTTGGGCCCGCTACCTCTGATCAATGTCTAAAGGAAGACACTATTTGATTTTGGTACGCTTAACGTCAAATTGACGTTAAGCTCAGATCTTCCCCCTCCCCCTCCTTAGCGTCAATCCCTATGTCAATGCCAGGATGACTCAGCAACATTATCTAACAATGCCATACAACTTCAAGACAGTTTAAGGCAAAAAAAACAGCCAAATTGTAGCAATTGCGGTGATTTGAAAAATGGGAAGCCAAAAGCGTTGATGGGCGATGAGAGCAGCCCAAAAGCCTGAAAATTGATCCATTATAAGGATTCCCTGGATGATTGAAAGTTTGAGGGAGGTTTTACAGCAAGTTCTGAGCTATTTGCTGCTGATCAGTGGTGCTTTTGTGCATCTTCCCATCTTACTTGGATTTTAGTGTACAGTCTCTTAGCGTCACTGGCTCGATCCCCCCCCACACACCGACCCCCACCCACCACACCCCCCCAACCCCCACCCCTTAACGTCCTTAACATCAGTTTGATGTTAAGTGTACTAAAATCAATATAGTGTCTTCCGTAGCACTGCTGAAAAGCAATGTAGTGCATACATCAACGTTCTTCACAACTAGATGCTTCAATCAACTTCTTTCACCATTAATAGGGAAGCTGGTCAATTCTGCACTGTCTGAACACAGGGGGCTGTGTTCCAGCTTCTGAAAAATGCATGCAACAAAGTTATTTATCAGTACTGTAATGCTAAGCACTGAATCTTGCAGCCAATCTGCTGGACAGAAAATGCGTGAACAGGGCAATCCTGTGACTGTGGTGGGAGCAAGAGTCTTAGATATGTTCTGCAGGGAGGGGTGGGCAGTTGGATTCTTAAACATGCACTATATTTTGAAATAGAAAAGAGAAAAGTGTCGTGGATGCGAAGGGTGCCTGGCGTCGCTTAAGATGTGCCGAGGCAGTGCAGAGTTGCCTTGCACGAAAGGTGTGAATGGAACAATGCGTCTCCCTTGCTTTGGAGAGCATTGCTGAGAGCCGTCTGTGCATATTTGGCAATGTGCAAAATGATGGCAGGGAACCCGGCAAGCTACTCTTCATTGAACAAATCCCACTTTTCATATTCTTGCATTTATTTTCCATCCACTTGCCAAGTGCACTGATTCGATGCAACTATTCAGCAAGGGGTAGGGGGTGGAGCAGGTCTGTGAGTGTACTGTAGAATATTAAACCCTTCTGCATCAAGACAATTTTACAGTCATGCTTTTGGCTTGGCAACTTTTTTCAGAGCATTATCTTCGTTTTTTTTTCAAGTTGCTTTGCACACATTCTATTAAAGGAGCGCTATTTGTCATACTAGTTTCTCCAAAAAAAGGCCAAGCGTTTATACCACAGTAGGCTGGGAGGCGATTTCCAACAAAAGTCTGTACCGTCGATGGTTCTGCCAAGGATGCTCGCTTTCTTCTGCAGCCTTGGCACAGAGGGGTTCTCCAAATGCGCCTTCTCTTCAGAGTGTCGGAATGCGGGCTTGCCAAGCATCATGTCCACATCCACCCCTTGGAAATCAGCAAAGCTCTCCAGCTGCCTGCATGCACGCAGCCAGGATATCCACTAAACACATAAACGAGAATACACAATCCGCAAACCCCCTTCCGGTGGGAGCCAATAGAGCAATGCGACGATTTGAGTGAACCAATTCAACCAACTTGATTCCTGTAAACTCGGGAAACGAAGGTTCATGCCACTTTGAGGGTTGTTCCAGCCATGCGCCCCACCTGTTGACGTCGTCGATGAAACGCTTCATTCTCTCCATCTTTGCCTGCAGCACCACAAGCGTCTCCTCGCTGGTGCTGCGCGTGTACTGATCTGCCTGGTCGCTGAACCTCAGGATCCTGGTGGGGCCCTCTGCCAGCACGCACACATGGACGTAGACAACGTCCGAGTCGGGGGCATCCCCCGAGTGCCGGTTCTGGAGGAGGTTGCGCCCCATCTGTGCCATCCTGAACTTGATTCCGCGATGGATGACGATGGTGGGATGGGGCTGACATCATGGAAGCAAGGCTTTTGTTAGTGGCATTTGCACTGCAGGATATCGAACAGTGCGCGGCGTCGCCACCTTGATAGAAGGGCTTGCCTTGTCATGTTGTGACAAGTCTGTGGTTGACAGAACTGGACCAAGGTGTGCACTGACGACAAGGTGAATCCCCTCGTGGTTGCGGCGATAGGCAGGTAAAGAAAGCAAGTGCGTTTCTGTTTTCACTTTATCCTTGTCTTGTATTTGGATAGAGCCACCCATGTATTCCAACAACTCAGTTTTCCATACATGTGAACCTAGTGTTCAGGAGGTGACAATCAGCCAGGATACGCTGTATAAATGCACGCAAAGTTGATGTACTGGATTAAGAAAGTCCAACTTGCTATCCAGACATTGCTTGGAGTCACAGTGCCACAACGGGTTGTTGTTCAAGTTGCCCAACAGGGACAAAGGCCGTGCCTTGCCATGTTTGTGTTGGACAGATATGATCAACTGGATATCGGGAAACAACACACCACATGCTTTCTAAACTTCAGACAACCCACCACCAGGTATTAAGCTTTGGAATGCCATACAACATGATACGTCCTAACCTTCAATCAACAGCTCATTATGCTGTATCTGTTATCAGCAGTGGTGGCAGGCAGGCGTTTTGCAACCCGCATCACAAAACACCCATTTATGCATGCATGCCTTCACTTTGACACTTGGGGAAACAGGAATCAGGGCATTGGGCCATCCTTGCCGCAGACGCCTGGCCGCTGCATGGGCTCACCCTGATATTGTCCAGGTTGTATTCGTGAATGTTGGGTTCCCTGACGTTAAGGGCATCCGAATCGACTGTGACCCTCATTTTGTGCGCCAGGGAAGGCTCGTCCCATGCATAGTCGACACACCTCATGGGCCTGAGCGTCTCCCATTCTCTGAACACATCCCTCTGCTGGAACTTGATGGTAACAGCAGCACATCTGCAAAAAAGAAACAAGGGAAAACTGAGGTATTGCTGGTCACAAAACAGTTCAAAAGCGACTGGTGGCTTTCAAACATTGGCTGTCAGCACTGCCTGGCTCCAAATTTTCATTTCATGGGTGCTTCATAGTTTCAGAGCGCTGGGCAAGCTGCACATTTGCAGGCAAGGGTGTAGAAACGGGATGTTGAAAACAGCATATTCCAGTAGCTTAATCGGAAAACAAAATGTACAATCAATATTAATCACAACTGATATGCACAGCAACAGCCTGAAAAAACTGCAAGGCATATATGTAAAACTATACAAAATATGAACATTTCAGTTGGATACTGGACAATTGCACCATATTCACCCATCACTGGTGAACACGATGATAACTATTTGACTCAGTAGTGAACTGCATTTTGAACTCACTGTGTTCAATTGCTTATGGGAACAATCTCTTTAGTACATTTAGCAACGATCAACATTAACATGTTGACTCAAATTTTGGCCACGTTTCAACTGTCTAAAAAATGGCGATGATGAGTCTTCAGAGGATACACCTTAAGGCCAATTTTCCTGCGTACATTTTTACCGATGAGCGCAGACATTCCAATTAACATGAGGCACTAAAGAAACAATGCAAAATTGGAAAACCACCCAAGGACAATCATGCAGGCACCCATTAGCCCATGCATTGTTGGGGCCAAGTGCAGCAGTTCAGAATCACTACGTCGGGAGTGAGAGCTTCCCCTAAATTGCACTCTTCACGAATTCAACTTGAAAATCAATACAGTCAAAGTAAGGGGAACGCGAACCCTACAGCTCACCACCATCCCATCAACACAACGAACATAAAATTTTTTGACTGAGTATGCACTGTGCCAATAACAAAACTGGCAACCAAATGTCAACGTAGCAGCACATCGCATTGAACAACCCACCCACCTGTTCTCGATCCTGTATGGCGGCACATCCTGCTGCCTGCTGATGTTGCACACCAGAGACTCCCCCCTTAGGGATATGTCCACAGGCAGGATCAGGAACTCCCTGGTCGACTTCCTACGGATGCGCAGCCCAAAGTCGTTCACCTCATCCAGCCTGAAGCTCCCAGACCAGTGGCAGTCGTTGGCTGGCCGCACACACAGCTCGTGGGGCGCGTTGGAGTCGTACCTGTGGGCGGCCAGTGGCAAATGGGATCAGGCACGTCATTGGCAGACGCCATATGTGCTTTTGAACACTGCTGAACGTCACCCCACAGGCGAAGGGCAGTGCTCTCCGGCGTTTTGATACATTGAAGCCGAAGCCTTTGCAACTTTCCACAACGTTTGAATAATTATGAGCCTTGTGAAAGGCGCCGCTTGTGCTCATCAACAACAACTGTTCATTGCCACAAAGGGCCTAACTAACAACAATTTCGCAGTTAACACACTACTAAGCCAGTGGATTCGCAACCCAAACAGCAACATTTTTACCCAGTGTCCGCAAAATACAGACTGCCTCGTCATTTACCCAATATGGGTGCCTGCAAGCGCTAGCTCAGGAATTGCTAATTAGTGGTTTGGCACAGCAACTATCTGTCCCAAAAAGGTGTTCACAGAATGTGACAAGACTACCACTCAAATCCCACCAATTTGGCAAAAGCAGCTACGAGATGATTCTGCCCTCTTTTCCCAAGCAAAGGACAGCTCTGCTTCTCTTGAGATACACACGGGAGCCTGTCGTGCCAAATGCGGTTGCTGGATATGCTTGGATAGAGATGACGCCTTTCCTTGAGAATTTGCGTTGCGTCGCATACCTGTTTCTGACTCTTGAAAATCAAGCCGGGGCATTTATGATGAGTGCCCTCCAAAACTGCAAAAGACAGATCTGTGTAATCTGTCATAGGTATGCCCAGTGCCTGTTGCAATTCTTGGAGGGAACTCCTGTTCAGCGACAATATGTCTGGAGTGCGCACAATACACTATATGAATATCGACAAGGGTCGACCATCATCTGACCGACATACTCAGGGTTCAGTTTCTCTCGTTGGCCTGAATCTGTGCGGACCACGATCTTTACCACCCCGTAGTTCCAGGATGACTGCCGTCATGTTGAGCGTTATGGCAAATGCAACTCTGCCCCTTCGGCCACATGGGGTCCGCAGAAAGCAGCCCAATTATGGGTTGCCATTTGCGAGGCTGGTGACAGCATGAGAATTACCACTATCTGTTCCTGAGCATTGCCAACTAGAGCTAACGCCAATTCTGTTGCACACATCTGCTGTCTGCGATTCCTGGAGGGCGATCACGGTAGAGGCCCTTGTCCCGTAGCTACGTTGTCAATAGATAAACATGTGGAACGAATGTGGCTCCCAGACAGTAGGCGACATCAATTTCCGGACAAGGTGAACAACTAGCTGCAACGCAATAACAAAAGTATTCGCTACGCTCTGTCGCTTCACAATGGCAAATGCAATGCATGATGGGAAATTTCGAAAGGTGCATTTCGACAACGAATTTGCTCGTCTGCCTACCAGTGGTGTGATGCAGACTGGCCGTTCTCAAAGCTGTACACCATGCACGTCGTCTTCTGGCCGTACTCCAGGGTTTGGCCCGACGTGTTGATAAGAATGAAGCGGGGCGTGAGGGTAATGATCTTTGTGTGGTGAAAGAGAGAGGGCGGGATTCCCACGGCAACGTTGAACTCGTACAGGGAGTTCCTGGGCGGCTCCTTGGACAAGCGCGGCATCTTTTCTTCCTGCAAATGGGCAATCCAGCGAGAAGCCATCGCCCAAAGCCATGCGACTGTCATAGGCGCGATGCACTTGGACACCACTGAGCCAATTACATTGTGAAATGCAGCGGCAGTGCCACATTCGATGTTAGAGCATCTTGCAATGCCAATTCTGGTTTATACCCAATAGCTCACAATTCCACAACACCCAAGCTCGACGCAATTGCCAGTGCAGCTGCAAATCGAACAGCAGTTCGGCTTTGAATCTCTGTTGGTGGTGGCAGAGCAGCAATGCGAGTTTGACTTATTATTGCTGCTGCAGACAACCATGGCCTGATCATTGCAGTGCAAACAGGCAAATGGTCACTTGCTAGTCAACGACCAGTCAGTTTTGCCCATGGCCACTCACATACTTATTAGTCAATCAATCAATAAAGATTCCTTAAATCTGACGCTCCAGCAACCAAGGTCACGGCGCCACATACTAGTCAGTGGTCAGTCCTACAACAAGTGACAGACACTTGGATTCAACACTGACATCTCACAGCACTGGTCAGCTAGCAACACATTTATTTTGCCGTGAGTGTCCAGGAGCCCTCCATTGGCATCCACAGCAATACATGCAAGACTGTGAAGTTGTCAAACTGCATGTGACACTTGAATGGGCAGTAGGCAAGCAAGCCTGCAAATTTGCCATGCCTACACGATGTCAGAGGCAAAGCAGAGAGCTGATCTGCACGTCGCCTGACAATGGATGCATGATATCTGTGCTACATGTGGCACATGGGCTACCTGAGCGAAATGTGCCACATCAGCTAGTTCACACGATACTTCAACCGCATATAAACAACTAATGTGAACACTCGCCCAATTCTCTGAGTACCTCTTCTGCAGACCACCAGCCTTCTGCTTCACTCTCTGCGCCGCTTTCAGCACCGCTCTCCAGCACCCGGGATGGCTGACCCTGTCCTGACTTTGGGGAGCGTGGGGGTGTGGAACGGGGTGATGTCCGCTGCATCGCTGTCAAGAGTTTCCACTCAGCTGATGCATGAACCCGCCTTGACCTTGCGGCAATGTCGGATACGGCCATTGCCATTATGTTACGACTGGAAAAGGACCTCTTGGAGCTGTGGCCATGTGGCATGATGGGCTCAATGTCGGCATCTGGGCTTGTGTCGTCAAGGCCGTCGCTGGCAGTGGAGGCCGTCCTGCACGGCCGTGGAGGGCCCAGAACTTGAATGCAGCCCTGGATCAGGCCAAAACAAAACTTTGTGATCGGATGTTAGACTACAGTCATGATCTTAACTTGGTCAGGTCCTTTTGCTTGTGGTGCATTGTATAAATTAATCAAGGTGGTTCAGTTGTGCATTACTAAAAGGCAATTGTTTATTGTAGCCTCAGGGAACTTGTCATACTCACATCCCCCCCCCCCTCCCCCCCCCTTCTCCTATCCATCCAAATGCCAAACTGAGTGGATATTTTTTACCCAGCAAATGTGAGAGACAATGGTGAGCAAAGCCAATTGAATTCCTGCACCCATGCCCCCTGACAAATTTTGAGAATTTGACGTATTCTGTCAGCCACTATGTATTGCACCAGAATTTTGGCTCTGCACACCAAACTGCAGCATGTACCAAGCATCTTTACCCTTTCGCCTGGCATTTGCCACAAGCAATGGATCCACACGACAAGACAAAGCCAAAACAAGTGCAGCTGGTGATGTGCAGAGTGCATCGCTGCTAGTCACCTCAACCTTGCAGCTCGATGCTCAACATACAACAACACTTGTGATGCAGTCACAAAAACGAGCTCTCACCATCATTCCCACGGAGTCGAGATTCACCGGCTTTGACCAGACTGCGACAGTGATTCCCACGCACATGGCTCCCCTCTTCGAATTGAACAACACAGGCACATCTGTTTGCGCCTCCTGTCCCGACTCTTCTGCTGATGCCTCCCCAGACTGGCGGACAGGTGCCGCAATGATGGGTGTGCACACAGGCGGGTACGCCTGCGTCTTTGCATCCCTCAACTCCAGTGGCATGCCTGTCTTGTTCACGATCCAGTACCTGCTGAAAACCGTCACGCATCGTGCACCGCTCTCGCCCATCACCTTGTGGTGGAGCCTCACGCGCAGGCTGGTCCCCCTCAGCCTGTGGCCCCCAGGGAGAGGCCCATCGGCCGTCTGAGCAAGTTCTAGGTCCTTGGACGGCACAGTTGATGAGATGAGCTGGCTGTGGATGGGCCCCAGGCCCCGGACAGGCACCGGCATGATTATTGCTGGGGATTGGCTGGCTAGGGAGGTCCCCATCCCCACATGGAGCTTCAACGTGTGGGAATGGTCGAAGTCGTACACCGGGACGGCCTCGCTGGGCTCGATGGCCAGCTTCTGGTCATGCTCGATGGCCACAGAGTCCAGGACGGTGGCCTCGATGCGGACTGGCAACGTGTTGTGGATGGTGAGGGGCGGGTGAAAGTTGAGGACGTGCTCATGGACCTCCATGACCCTGCAGGCGTCGTTCCTCAGGTCGTTGGACAGCTTTTTGACTGGGACATTGCACAGCTCCATGCAGCAGTGGAAGCTGTGCCCGCCGCCCCTGCACAAGCCATACACGTGATTGAACACAAACGTCCATTATGGCAAGCAGAAACGGTAGAAACTGGCAAAAGAGCCAAAGCCAGGGACTGTGAGCAAAAGTTGTCAAGGCCACAAACTGATAGCAAAGCAATTTCAATGAATTATGGCCATGTTTATTTATCCCAGCCTTGTGTGCAGTATTGGACAGCCTCAAGTCCAAAATTCGCCATAAAAAACATATGGTGACCCTCAGAGCTTCTGCATTCGGTCAACACTAGCACCAAGACCCCACGCAGCCTGTCAGCAACGGCTCTTGAGGCCAACTTGCTTGAAAAATTTGTGCTAATACTAATACAGCATTACTGCTGCACAAAATTGTTTCGATACACTAGCATTGAAGTACAAACACAGCATCCTTCTGAGACATGAAATAGCGACATACTTTCAGGCACACTGGACCCAGAACAGACCACTAGGTACTGGGTTTTTGCACAGACCTTCCCCGCGGATGTTTCGTGGACAATCATAATGCATTGTTAAGCATGCCTAAGTCAGTTGAGTCTACCTGGATGGGCATGTATACAATCCTTGTTGCTGGTTAAGGTCCCCTTGGATTCGGATGACATCCTTCTCAGCCCGCTGGTAGCCTGCTGCCTTCAAGTACAGCAGCGCACCCATGCAAGCAGGAACGGGCAGATAGCAAAAGTCGCCTGGCTCAAGGTGACCAGTGCGAGGGATGCGGTAGCCAGCACCAAAGCAGCGTCTGAGGCCCGTGTGGCGATCCTGGTGTGCCATCAGGTTCATTCGAAATTCCAGGGGAATCGTTGTACGGTTTTCAATGCGGTATGGTGAATGCACCGTCAGAACCTGTGCATCACAAAGGAGGTGTCAACTTTTGAAAACAGATCGGCAAAGAGGCTGAACGACAGGCTGACTAAGCAGCAGCAATGTCCAACGACACATGATGTGGATATCATGATCATCAGTATTCAATGCACCATTAAATGAAGGGCCAGCGCACCGGACGTCAATCTCCATCCAAATTTTGGAGAGGGGTGGCACAAAGCATCAACTCACTTTCTGCATCCTGCTGCAAAATATGAGCAAAAGCAACTGACAAAACACGGGAGCTTTTCGTTTTACACAGCCGAAAACAAAGTACTACACACTGCACGTCACTCTAAACACAGTGGGCCATGCCCATTGCCGTGCAGCTCAAGGGCCCCATCTTTGATGCTGTCCGCTTCTGTGCTACCCACACCAACGCCCAACTGCTTTCTCCATCCGTTTGGTTGTCTCAATGGTTGACTGCCAACCACAACCCACCTTGGTGCGTTCTTGCAGACTGACATCCATGACGATGGGAAGGATCATACCGTCCATAGGCGACTTCAGGTCATAAACGTACTTGCCAACCTTGTCAACAATGATGTCAACTATTGGATCCCAATTTCCCTCAAATTGCATGGACATCGTCCTGGCACTGACCTGCACCACCGACAACATATCTGTGAATGGAAGGCAAGGCACTCCAACAAAATTATGAACATTGAAAGTAAGTCTCCAGCTAAGAAAACCGTAAGAAAACTATGGACATTGCAATGTGCTTCACTGTGTTGACATGCTGTCAATATGTTGCCTGTTTGAATTGCCTCAACAGCACCACAGTGTTCTTCTGTGCGGAAATGCCAAACATGGCCACATTGGCATACATACAGGCAGCATACAGGCAGCATACTTTACTTATTTAATCTATCAAAAATTGACTCAACACCCTTGATCAAGTTCCTTACGATTAACACCCTTTCGGGCAGCATAGATACAAGCCAAATTGCTGGGCACCAAGTCTTGTACCCAATCTCCCCAAAGGGCAGCTGTTCTGCACCCAGCAGCGTGCTTCTCTGTCCACCTTCCCATTCTTACCCACCAATTCCATAGGCACAATTCAGGTTGGGAAAAACTTTCTGAGTACCACAAAGCAATGTGCCAGCATTCCTGCACAGACGCTACTGGAATCAATGCACACAACACATGCCTGACAAAGCACCTGATGGGGAGACCTGTAATGGCGATCGACTTGCCTTTCACTTCAACACTATTACTTGGACCTAACACACGTACAATTATCAAATAACATTTTGTGTACTGCATGCAACTAGGAGCTTTGCGGTATGCTACCTGCTGATGGGCATCCAATCCTGGCAGCGAGACAACTTTCTCAACAGGGTCAGCAGCCAAGTCGACTTCCTCCTCGACCGACACAAAATTTGTTGTGCTGTTGTCCAAGGGCGCAGCAGCACCTGCTTGCTCGACCCAGTATGTCAGGCACATGCCAGACCTGTACAACAACAATTTCACTTGTCAATCGCAATTTGTTGAGTCATCGTTGACGAACAGATGGGATTTATGGCATTGAAGACAGTGCTGCCTTTGCTTTGCTTGCTGTCCCTGTGTGAACAGTCCTTAACACGGTATATAGGACTTTGTTTTGATCTAACTGTGAGCTGGGCCCTTTGCTGTATAACATCTTTGTGTACCATGCAACCGTCAGGCAGTGGCTGACTCAAGACAAGTACACAGACTCTTCCCGCGATGGTCGTACTATGCCTTCAACTAACAGCAAAGCGCTCTCCTAACAAAGTGGAGAAGGTAAAGGTGGGTGACTGCAGGCAGCAATGTGTACAATACAATGAACCGGATAGAGCAATCTTGCAGTAATTTTGTGACACAACATTGCATCACAGAGCGCATGCACCAAAACTTCCAGCGAATTACAATCGCACCATGAGAGCAACAAACTAACATCCAAGAGCCCCCACAGCATCCACGCACCTGTTCTTCAGTCTGTAGAGCTTCAGGGCAGCATTTGCACAGCTCTGAATTTCGTAAGACCCCATCAAGAGCGGCACAATGGAGTGTGACGGTGCATGCCTTGGGCCGTGTGCCAGCTTGGCAGTGCCCATGCCTTCGACAAATGCCACCAGATCACCCAGAGACCGAAGGCCAGATGGGCTGAGCAGTAAGTTGAGCCGAGACTTGGATGAGGTGGAGATGGCCCTGTGGGCACCAACATCTCGGTACTCGATGGTGAATGGCCAACTCTCCAGAAAGGCCTCCATGGAATCCAGGCCACTATTGAGGTAGTTCGCCTGCAGAATAATGTCACAGATGCCTGGGATACATTGAATCAGATGTGGGAGCAAGCAAGACCAACGCAGATGTGTACCATGGTTATAAAAAGGGGTGTTCTTAATGCAGAATGTGATGAGCATTACAACTTCATCATTTTTGTTGCTGTCATCAATACCAGCAGCAGTGACAAGGGTAGTGGTATTACATTGTGCACAAAACCTACTGTGCATGTTGGCCAGTGCATGAATGCGACACAGATCCATACGTCTGCTGAAAATTCATACATGGAGGAAATTGAACATTAAAGCATTCAGGCTTTGATTTAAATATTATGCACTTTGCCAGTGCCAAGCAAAACAGTCCTTTCCCGATTCTGGTAGTCCAAAGTATGCCCTAGGACGACAGCATTGACATCTTGGCATATAACCCTTCACACACCAGTCACTCCATGCTGAATGGTCACCATTGGTGAGTTCACCCACTGCAGCTGGCAAAAGGGGAAAGATGATAGTCTTCACGTGTCTCACATCCATCCCAAACATACATTGCACATGAAACAATAGCCTGGGACATCTACATCTGAATGGCATGTTCCCTTTGTGGTGAAAGACTTGCACATGGCCTGTCAACTGTGAGCCAACCAAGGTAGCGCCGCTAGCAGTTGAGCTTCCTACCTCAAGCAAGGATGTGAGACTTGCTATGGACACAACAGGCTGATCCTCCCTGAGTTGCTCCCAGCCAATGCTGCCATGCACACGATTGAGACCAAGCTCCAGAACCACAATGGGGTGCCCACGTCGGTCGTCATCCAGCCGGAACTGAATGCAATCCACATCGACCTGCACCTTGCTGATGGTTGCACGGAATTCGGGCTCAACTGTGTCCTCCTCAATGGTGTCCGGCGCGGACATTACCTTGATCCGCAGCAAATCAGCATCAGGACATTGATAGCAAAGAGCTCTAATAACCTCCCAAGAACAATAGCATCACGAAAAGAAAGACCACAGCTGGCTGGTCAAGCAGATGTCGACAAGACTGTGAGCATGGATACAAGCTGCACACCATGAATCAGATGCATTGGACCTTATCTGAACAGCTGCCAAAGACATTGTAAGCGCCGCTTTCAGAAGTGCCAGGATTTCCCATCGCACCGTATCGCATGGAATTACCCACCGCCTGCGACAATGCACAGCTCACCTCCATACTTGTCATGCTTTGTCGCAGCAGACTAATTAGGGATTGAAAAAGCGGAATCTGCTTAAATCCAGAAACTGCCGCGATTTTGCTCCCCCAAACTGTGAGAATCATTGATCTCCTCTGTTGGCTTGACTTTGGGTTGTGCCAATTTACGTCCAAAAATGTGCTGAAGGGCATGACAACGGTTCGATCTGTTTCTGCGCCAGACCCTGCAACGCTGCCCTGGAGCCCTTGCGAGTCCACACGCACTGTGGTTTCCTGGTCACCACCCCAATAGTAGCCCACTCGAAGGCTGTCCCACGACAGTTTGAGGCCCTGCCCACCTGTTTACGCCAACCACTGAAACTGTGACAACCACTGCAACAACCACTGTGACTGGCCTTGTCCAATGCAGCGATGTCAGTGCCAACTGGGTCAGAGCAAACAGCAACAGCAAAGCAAAGAAACACAAGTGTTGCAGCAATGCAATAGTGAATGTAATGACTATTGAATACCTTGCAGCAGTATGGGGTATTTCCTGCTTTGGGGCAAAGTGGCATAATGCCAGAATGGAGGCGACAAATGCTCAGTTAAATGAGTTTGAAGCCCATGAAGTACCAAGTACAAAGTCTCATACCTACTTTGCCCTCAAGGGCGTCCATTCTTTTCCAACATTTCGTGTTATGCACACAACATACTCTTGAAGCCGCCTATGTGGAAAATGAGACTGTCGACTGAGCATGATTAGGGAAATCTGGATTTGTGCATCACAATCAATCGTTTGGACTATGGTCAAGAGGAGGATTTGCTAGGGTTTTCCCACTTGTGTCCACTTGCAAAGAGCAGCGCAGCCATGCCTGAAATGCTCACAAACAAGCTGGGGGGCAGCATAGTTGCGCCCAACACAAATCAAAGGAAGGACCACAACCATGGGGGATGCAAAATGCAGAATTCGAAGAAAAGATTGCACTTGGAGCCAAATCGAAAATCAAGTATGTGCACCACCACGTAGAGTTCAACGTGCCTGGACAGACATTTTCCATAGCACATATAAATGCATGGGCCGTTAAGAAGGGCAAAAGTAGCAGCACCTTGGCGAGATGCCAATGCCCTGGGTCTCCTCCACTCTGGCCCCACAGGGACAAAGACTTCTGACTTGGAGAGCACCACATTGATGTAGAACCAATTGTCAGGGGCCATCTGAAGGGGATGCGGCGAACATGTTGGAGCCCAGAAGTAACCGCTGTAAATGTTGGATATGTCCATCAGCCACGACATGTCCATCACGTACGGCCAGCACAAGTGAGCCTTCAACAACAACAGGTCCATGACATGAGGACCACATTCCTGGAGTGGCGGGACAGTCTGAATAACATAGTCCAATAAGAAGCCCCCATCGCCGTGCTCCGAGAAGAAATGATCGAATGTGTCCGGCATCTGGGGTGTTCCAGGCCTGGGTGACTTGCAGGCATTTGCAGAAGTCGGCTGTGGGGCATTGGAGGGGCCTGGGGACTGTCTCTCATCGTATGGCGATCGGTAGTGCATGCTCTCTCGCATGTCCAGCAGCCTGTGCCACAGATCAACAGCAACGTGTGTCATACAGGCAGCGAAAGCAAGTTCCTGGGAATTTCGCAGATGCCTATGTCGCAAAACTCTGAGAACACTGATGCATTTTACAATGGGGGCTTCTTTGACACCTGGAAATGCTGGCAGGCTCAAGCACCGGTTTGGCAAGCGATGTGGCGATATAGACTCATAATTGGGCACAAAGAAGCATCTCATATCCAAGCTGCAAGAATGAGCACACAATGCAGCACAAAAGACTCAATAGGCAGCAACCAGGGGCTACTGGTGCTGCTGGGCTTGGGCAAGAGTACCCAGACAACTTACTGGGCTGACATTGGGAGATGAGCGACATGCAGCAGCTGGCTACACAACAAAAGTGGGCATTAAGATCCTGGATAAGTTTGTTCCCAATGCAGATTGCGAATTAGCACAGGGAATGTAGCTGTACAGCAAGCCACTGTCCCAACATCTGCCTGGCAACGTCTTGCACTATCCACATGCACTTATTGCCATCCAATTTCTTTCCCAACCCCAACAAAGGCCCTAACCAGCACTGCCACAGTCACTAATGCACAACCGAAGTGTAACCATTGCGTGTATCGAATACATACCTGCCCCTAGGTGCAGATGCCCATGGGAACTGCCTTATAGTGGCATTATCACCTCGCCTGGTCAGTGGTGGATCCACATTGAGGACTACAACCCCAGTTCTCACCTGGACAACGAAGTTGAAGCTTCAATAATGGGTCAGTGCAGGCCATGTTGAGGACAGCAAACCCCACAAGGCTGTCAAAACTGCAAGGCATCCTGTCACCCTGGGGCATGGGTAGCATCAACACAGCATAATGCAGCAATGGTTTGCTTGTGATACCATGACAGCACATCAGTGTGCCCTGGCATTCCATTTCTGAGCAGCAAAGCCATTGGCACAAGAACAAAGAGTCCATCTAGGGGCCAAATCGCCTTGAAGGAGCCATTTTTGACAGAACCTGGCAACCGTATGTAATCAAAGACAAAAGCAGCACCTGAAGTACAAATCCTGTACCGCCAGGTTTGGCACCAGCAAGCAGTGCAAGTTTCGCTGAATGCAACATCAATGTCCCCAATCCAACCGCACCCACACCCACAAGAGGGAACAGGGTTCCATTTCGGCAAGTTGGACGTGGACATTTTGAGATGTCATTGCATGTGCTGGTGACAAGACATTCAGTTGTTTAGTCTAATTCACTGCAATGAAGAACAACAGCCAACATACACAGCTCAAAATTCTCACCTGTGATGGTCGTATGTCTTCAATCCTGATGCCCATAGCCATGACCCTAATCCTCATTGACCCACAAGAGAACTGCTCAATGCACACACCCGCATCTTGCAGAAGTGCCTGGGCCACTTTCACACCCACTGGGCGGTCTCCAAAGCCAGACACGAAAGCGCTGGGCAGCTCATCATCAGGTGAAGACTCCTTTTCTGCCAAAACGGAGAACTGTGCAAAGTGGATATCCAACTCCCATTCCAACGTTGAACAGACGCTTATCCCAAGCGTCTCGGGCGGGGGGGGCGCCGGTGGCAGATGCTCTCCAGGTAGCACAATGTGGGGTGGTGGCGGTTCAAAGCTATTTGACTCGTTGGCATTTTCGTACAGCACTGCCATTAGAAGGTTGAACTGCAAATCGCCAAAGACAGCACGAACCCGGGGCCACCAAACCTGCATTTGAAGAGAAAAATGGTAACAGTGCAGGAAGTTGCCAGCTGCGAAAACTGACAATCTAACCTCACCCGTTGGATCGTCCTATTCAACATCACATTGACGCCTTCACAAGTTCGCACGAAATTGCTTTGAATCTCAACTTCTTTGAGTGACAGATGAAAGTAGGAAACACCAGGCACAGGCATCAACTGAGCACTGTTTGTATGCGGACCTCCTTGCTGTGACCTTTGGACCATGGCAAGAAATGGGCACTCCACCAAGGAACATGGTTTGAAATGCAAACCATTCAAGTACCTTGAAACAAAGTAGGCCATCGGCGCATGTGGATCGATGCAAGACAGCCGTGCTAATTGATGAGCTGTTAATAGGCTTGCTCGTGTGCTGGAGTTCAAAATGCGGAAAGAACAGCACAATATGTTCACTGTGAGCACATGTTGACAGGCAGTTCGTCATAGCGTGTGTTCTGGCTTCGCCCAATACCTTGATCATCATTTTCGGGGACAACAGGACTCTTCCAACCAAATTGGCTCCATCCACAACATGGCGCCAGGTGAAGCCTCCTTGCTTCATTTCTTCCGCCCAATATCCCTCAAGACCCTCTATTGCAATGCCAACAACTGGGCTCTCATCCAGCCCTGAGTGCAACAAAACAAAATAACTAAGAGACCAAGGAAATAAGATCTTTCCGAAGGCGAAACTGTGCAGAACTGCTGTTGTAGCATAGCAATTGTTCTACATTGGATTAACACTGCAAATGGCAGAGATCCCCATTATGAAGTGTCCCAAAGCAAATGTCCCCTATGATATATAACTATTCTTGTGTTGCGATGTGCTCACATGTTCATCAAAATTCTTGCACATCTGCAATTGTGAGTACTGTGGATGGTGTCAAATGTCAGATTCAAACTTGAAGTAACCAACATTTCAAAGTTGTTTGATTAGCCACAGCTCTGTTCAACAACCGACCAGATTCATAGGTCTCCCTTAACCACCCAAATCGCTGTGGCGAAGGGAGTCTCTTCCAATGCATGTGCCAGGGCACCGCATTGAAAACACTTCTTCTGAGGCAGAAGTTGGCAACAGGGGGTAGAAGAATCCAACTCACCATAACAATTTGGGTGGTTTTGGGATACCTGTGAAATCTGACTTTTCTGTGAATAAAGTCATGTAGACTCAAAGCACTGTAAAATTCTGATTACTTCGAATTTGAACTTGATTTTGGACACATTTGTCCACACTCACAATTGCGATTGTGCAAGAACTTTGCTGAACATCTGACCAAATCGCAACACAAAAAGAGGGTGCCAGACCACAGGGGACATTTGTTGTGGGACGAAGGAAGCATACTAATGTTGTAACCACTTTCAGGTGTTAGCAGACATTTCACTACTGACAGACTATGAGACTTGGAAATCACATGAGTCACATACTGGACAATCTGCACGCACCCCATGCCTGACATCGCCTCCAACATGCAAGGGCTGTGTTTCATCACTTGTAAACAAATAAAATCAATGGATTCAACACATTTGAAACAAAAGTTGACAGTGTCAATCTGCAAGCAGAGTTACTGTGGCAGTGCCAATCAACACTGAATCAACCCAATGCTTTGCAACTCCAGTGGTGGGCACACTTTTATCATTTAGAGAAGAAAGAGCAATAAGCAACAAGGTCCTCAATCTACAGTTCGGTCTCCATGTCGAATGCAATGACATAACCTTTCAACATTCTGCAATCGAGCCTCCACAGCCTCATGGTGTACACACAAATGAAAACTAATCATACTTCAACAGACTAAACAAATACACCAAGAGTACCACAATACTTAAGCCCCAACACAGCCTTTCGAACTGAAGAAATGCACCCTAGATAGAACCAAAGTAGCATACTCTGGCACATGGGGATCGACGGGCATACAATGAGCATTACAAGGCAATGGGCATCATGTTCCAAAATTTGCTCTACATGCTGATCTTCTCACCTTGGCAGCAATTGTGGCTAAATTGGGCATAGAATTCTTCATCCATCTCTGCAAAGTCTGCCAATCTACAATCGGAATTACTGCATGTGAAGAAAGGCCCGCAGCACGTCAATTGTTGGTGAGCAACCCTCACGCTCATATTGGACCAAGTTGCTGCATCAAGGTGGCCCTCGCCTTTTGAGGAACACATTGCAGAGTTGATGCCAAACTTGGCTCTCATCATTGCAACCTTTTCCTCAGACGATGGGAAGACAACAATTGCCTGAGTGACACATGGCAAACATATAAGAGCGCTCACAGAAATGGCTACCAGACATTCACTGTAATTGTGACCCCTTGTTGTGCAAAGCATGCAAAGACATGCATACCACGTGACTGAGCATGCGCAATAGCCAATAGGACAACTGTCTGACAAGTGGCCCAGTGAACAATTTTCTCTCACAACAGAGATCGCCTCAATTTATCAAAAATCAACACCTCTCTCCCATCTCCCAAAGAAAACACATGCAGCTTGTTCAAACTTGATTACCCATCATTTTGGACGACGCACTTTTTTTTTCGGCAGCATCTTCCCTGGCATGGATTATGAGTACATGAGGAAAGTGACTTGTGACAGAACGGACCTTATTTCCACAGATGCTGTAGAACTCTGTGGACCAGGAGCACCGTGGAATTTCGAGCCTGAAGTTTAGGAGTTCGACCTCCATCAGCAAGCAACCCTCACTGCACGGCGGCTGGACACTTGGCGTGGTGGGGGCTACACTTGTCCATCCAGGTGAATGCGCAGTTGCCTCGAGCCTCTTCACTAGATGCATGATGTCCTTGAGAAATCGGACAACTAGGCTGATGTGGATATCAGATATCTTCACACGCACAAAGGTATCAAGGGGACACTCCTTGTGAGCCTACGAAGCGGTGCAAACATTTGTCAGAAATAGTTCAATTTGTGAGGTATCTCCCCAAAAGTGTGTGTTACCAACAGTTCTCTACAAATTTCCAAGTCAAAGTCTTGCGGTTCCCTTAACATCGTTCGCAGGGCCTCCGAGACAAGAATTCAAAGCAACAAGGAGATTTAATTCTGGAGTTGGAACAACATTAGATCTCTGCAATGGACAGATGACATGCATGAGGCAGCACAAAGGCTGGGTGGAAACTCCTGCAGTCCAATTTTCGCACATGTCCAAAAAAATGAGCACATGTCCAAAAAAAGGAGCACATGTCCAAAAATAAGGAGCAGAATCGATTGCAAAGACGACGTCACCAGCACAGATGTGTTTGCAATGCCTCTACTTCACTGCTGCAACACAAGAACTGCTCATAAAAGATACAACTGATGTAATATGGCAACACCAGTATGCAGCAAAGGCACTATGCAGAAATGTCGAGATCCCATGCAATCAAAATGCAACCATTGATATTATCAAACATTGCAATGGTAGTGCACCGCATCTGCGGTGTTTTGCAGTCGGCACTGCTGGCTGCGAAAGTACAGTGTGTCTTCATGTGCGGCTTACCTCGATATCAGATTTGCAAATGCCATTGCCCCGTTTGTGTGAACCTGCTGTCCCACTGCTGGCCCTGGTCATCTCTCCAGAACTGCACGACAGGATTTTCCCTGCACACCAGCCGAACTTCAGGAAAAGAGGGTGGAGCAAGGGTGCAGACCCTGACTTACAAAGAAAGGCATTGAGACTTAGCATTACCAAGAAATGCAGAATGCAAATGGTGGGATAGGTGCCCGCAGCCTAAACTCACCGTGGAGGCATGGAGGCTCTTGAACAAGGACGACATGAACATGGCACTGACCCCCATCGTAGCTGCTGGTGTGCTTGATGTTGCTGTCCAAAATGTGCTTGTACCGTTCACAAGAGTGCAGCCGATCAATAACCTGTGTAGAGGATTGAAATGACAAAACTCAAAGCTGGCCTTCAAACCACACCATCTTCACATTGATTGAACGATTGCATTCCAAGAAGTAAATTAGCTCCTTGCCACATCCTGATGCGTCATAATGCCAGTTGCAATAATGCCTGCTGGAAGGAACTTGCAGCACCCAGGCAGCCAGGCAAAATGACCCTTTGCCACTTCAGTGTGAAACATACTGCATCAGCTTGGAGGCGCCGGCAAGAATTCCCCCAAAAGTTTGAACGCCTGGCTCACGCTGGTTGTGCTGTGCACCAGATGGGGCCAAAGGGTGCAATTCTAACATCGGTCGGCCTGGCATGTGCATTCCGCTGTCACTCACTTTCAGATCGCACACATCCAGTATCAGGCGTGTGCTCCTGGGTGAGATGCGCAACTCCAGCTCTCCCTCCACCCCCTCCGCAAACAAAACTGCCAAGGGCTGGTCATCCACACTGAAGGTAACCCGGATGCAGCCGAATTTGAAATCGCCTGACACGTTCTTACAGCTTGTGCCACGCTCTGGGGACTCGTCTGTAGCTGCAACGGTGTCTGTCGCCTGCAAGCTGCTGGTTCGTTGAGGCAGCATCCTGCCATCTGACTGTTCACTGGTGGCATCTGCGACCTGAGATTTTCCCCTCCTGTTTCAACACATGACAAGCGACCATTGGCCAAAAACAAGTTCGCATGGCAGCTCTAGACCATGTTTACATCACTTTATCAAAGAGTGGAACAACGGCAAAATGGTGGGGATAATAGATATGGCACCAATGCTGCTAAAGACACGAAATTATCCATGCTGGTGTCATACTAGGTGCATTTCAGTGTATTGTTTTGCCGTACCACAGTTTGGGAGAGAAACAATGCCAGGGACGACTGCTAAGCTCTGGAAACAAGCATGTATAAATGACTTGCTTCCTACAAACCACCCCTGCAAACAGCTACACTTGAAATTTCATTGGCAGTGAGGAAAATTTGACGAGCACAACGTGCTGATTCATCTGTTCAACACAATCCTGCTCCATTTCCGTCGCTCATTCTGCCTTAACAACCTTCAGCCATATGTTGAGGCTTTGGGTGTTCTCTACAGTACCTGTGGAAACTGGCTTTAAAGTAATGGCTAATTTACTGAATGCCAGTGCCCCTGTTGCTGCCATCTCTGTTCTACTGCAAATTGCAATCCTGTACAGTGCTGTTTCGCATCGTTAGCATTTTACCCCATTAACATGCTGGGTTGAGCCAAAGAGCCACTGTTTTCATTGGTAAACTTGTAGATTTTGACGTACTCATGTTATATTGACTGCAAAAACCTTCACCATAATCTTTCACTTGACACTCTACAGCAAGCTACAGCCCAACTTCCCTGATGCGAGCGCTTTATGTACATAATGAGGACAAGCGCACTGGCTGTGGGACACCTGGACACAATGCAAGCACACCTGTAGCATTGGCTACAGTCCACCCCACAAACCCTGTTGTTTTAAAATACGCTGGCAAACAAATGCTGACTCCAATTCGCACATTGTGTACAAGTCCGTGGCATCATGTGAGGTCAGCATAGACAACAACATCATGCAGCCAAACAGCATGGCATGCAAGCGCAAGTTGGGCACCTTCGGAAGCTGTTAACTGGTGAAGCATCACCCTTCTTGACCTTCGTTTTCTCCGTATGGCGACTGTCTTTCTCCACCTGCAACATCAAGGGCACAGTGGCAAGGGTGCAAAGAGTCATCTCAGCCATCACAGCAAGGGCCAACAGCCTTTGTGTACAGTGAAACTCTGCCAAAATTACAAGTCAGGGATGCAGGCAGCAAGCACCAGTAGGAATGCGATATCGTAGGCACATATGGCACCCATCTCCTATGTAGTTTGTAATGCATTGCACAGTTGGACAATGGATGGCACGTGTCCAACTAGATAAGCATGGTGCGTCTGTTCATTCTAACTCACCTTGTGAAGGGCATCCATATTGTCCTTGAGGAACCCTAAACACTGCTGCAGGACCTGGTTGTCCAGGCTCAGCACCAGAAAGCTGCTGACAATGGAAACCACGCTGTCCTCTTGCGTCTTTGTGATCTGGCCATAAATCTGTGCAGGTTGGGTCTCCAGACTACCATCAGCAATCCGGGCTTTCAGCTCGTTCTTTGCAAGTGCCCGCCAAGCGCGAAACACCCTTGTCTGCAGCATCCGCTCCTGTGACAACATGCGCACTGCAGCAGGGACTGGATGCAATAGGTTGAAGTGACCCATGCTGCCCTTCTTGGAGTTCAGCCCACACCTGTCTTTCCGAATGGCAGCCGACACACTGCCAAGGCTAAATGTTATGTTGGCAGTCGTTCGGTCCACTGATGACAGGACATCGATGTCGTTCAGCTGGAAGTAGCCAACCTGAGCAAACCTCTCAGTCACATCATCAGCCAGGTAGCTGCTTCGGGCAAGGGAGATTCTGGCATCTGGAATGACTTGATGGAAACGCCACGACAGGCTGACTGATACTTGCGGCTTCCTGGATTTCTGTTGCATGGACATGCACAAAGGATTTCAAGGAATGCAACACAGCATGGGCCAATGGCAAGCGATCCTTTGAGCAGTGAAGCAAGCACCTCCGTTTGGCAATTAATTTCATTAATGTTCCCTTTATATGCCTTTGCATGATCGGCTCAATCAGTTAAGCTGACACTAGATATGGATTCCTCAAGTCGACTTACTGCAGATAATGATCCTCAATTCAATTGAAGATTCATTGGATTGGGACAGAGAAAGCACAATGGGCATGATAGAGTAGCTATGCCATGCACACAATAGGGCATGTGCCATATTACTATGATGGCATGATCGCAGGAAAGTTGCTTGTAGCTAAATACCCAGTGAGTGTACCATGCAGCAACACTATGCAGACTTTGTGCAGCTTCTAAAATTTATGGATTCCATAAACTGTGTAACCATGTGGCTCTCTATGACCAAGCACAACAAGAAATATTGGATCAAAAGTTAATAAGCAACTGTCAGACAACCATAAACCACATCGCTGTCAGCGAAGCCTATGACAATCAGCACATCTTGTGGCAATCGGTGATAGCACTAATGCACTGTTTGGGGTTCTGCATTCTTTTTCGTCTCCTTGATATGAAACTTTTTTCTGCACATTTTGCAAGCTGGCACATCTTCAATTCACTACAAGATCCCAGCTGCATTATAAGAACTGCACAATTTTTCAATTGTTTGAGCCTGTCGCTTTGAGAAGAAAACATGAGGCAAGGTCAGCATGGGCAAGTTTATTGCAATATACTTTCAGGAAGGCATTGTAGTGTTCTGAATATTGAATATACATTGCAGGGCAACGCAATGCCACACCTCAGTCGTGCTCGTTCTGTCTGGCACACTCCTTGGCTGCTCTTTCTGCAGACCTCCAAAGTCAATGCTGCTGACGTTCAGGCAATGCTTCATTGTTCGCTTCAGGCTTGCCAACAGGTGAAACAACTCACCACTGGCAAACGGTGATATGTATGCATGCAATGTTGTTGTCAAGAGGTGCACCTGGGGAGGAAACATTGCTCTACATAAAAACAAAGGAACATACTGATATAATTAGGGTGGCAGCGCACCAGACAAGGAATACAATTCACATTCCACCTTAAGACTCTGCCTGACAGCACGTTCCATCAACATTTTCATGACCTATAAATGCCTATTCTATGTGCTGTCATGCTGCCCACAGCAAACATGGAAGAACACCTACTTTCCTAGCAGGTGCTCCCAGCAACCGCAAAAACCATCTTTCTGGCTTTTTGAACCGCAGTTTCAGCCACTGCCATCATTGGCACCCCTGCTATTCCCAGACATATTGTGCGTGTGTTCCTTCACTATCCTCATGAAACAACACCAATGCAGCCATGCTTGGGATGACCCACCAAGCTTTGAAAGTGCCCATACTGTGTTGCAGATATCTTTGCATCAGTTTTCACTCAAGTGAGCAGACAATGGTCTTTTGACATGAAACAACCCACAATAGATTTTACTACTGACAACAGCAACACAACAATGGTTTCGCACAGGGACACACACTCTTGGGTTTGGAATATAATGGAATTTCAACAACAACACAAAAACTGACACAATCAACTTGAATCAGAGTCAAACCCTTGTCAGTTGTAAAATCTCCATAATTGGCCACATGCTAGAATAGTCTTCACCTCAACAACTTGTTGGTAGGTGTCTGTTGCTGTCATCTCCAGCCAGTGGTGCAATGTCGTGTGCAGCTTGACAGGTTCAAGAACGCACACTTGCTGTGAGGATATGCCACTACAGGCAGGGCCCAACTCAGCAAGGAAGGCACGGAGGGTGAACTGCACTGACACTTTCTCGAGCGTTGTTGCCCCAGGGGGGGTTTCCAAGTTCTGAATTGTGTTGCAGCGAATGAGGCTCCCAGCATGTTTTGCTACAGGAGAGGTGAAGGGGGAAGAATCTACGAAATAACACACATTAGGGAGATCAGGATCAGGATCAGGAGATCAGGATCACCTTGCGAAGGTGATCATTTGCATTGACTACAATCACCATTTCCATTGCATTCATGCTGTGCCGACAATAAATGGTTACCGAGTCAAGGAGTTGCCTTGACTGGTCAACAAAACTCTGGTTTGCTTGTTTTCAAAACTGTGGATTGGTGGTTCTTTGACAATCCACCACACAAAATTGGCAACACTTGAGAAAACTGCACAGTCAACAAGAACACGCTAACAAAAGTCACTATTAACAATAACAAGCCTGTGCAGTTTGCGTCATGTTGACAGCATAGCTACTGAGGGTCCACATCCAATGCTCTCCTATGAAGAATGCACAAAGATTGCAGCATGTATGCAGGTACCTGTGTCAACACATTACCCGAATTGAGTACCTAAATAAATTCTGTTACAGCCCATGTTGGAGCCACACTGAGTGCATCAGCTGTTGTCCTTGACACACAGACGTTCCTGATGAGTGGCTTGATCACCAAGGTGATTTGATTCCACACTCAGGGATATTCTATCTGCAGTTGCCTGAACTGGAAACGAATGCACAAATAGGAATAATAGGAGGTAGGAATAATGGATTGGATTTCACAGTAGGAAACTCCACAACAGGAGAAAGGATGATTCTCCATTACATGCGTGGCATTCATCCCAATGACAACACAAGTGTGCACAATGAGCATAGACAGAGGCGCATGTGCAAGGACTGTCAAGAAGGTCAGCATGACATTATCAGCCCAGCTTGGCACATTGAGGCCCTCAGCACTCACAGACATGGCTAAAATGTGACATTAAAAAAACACAGAACAATGAGGAAACTCTGCCAATGCATCATCACCTTCATTCTCAGCTGATATGCTCCATTCTGATCCATGGCTGGATCCAGCTGACCCATCTTGGCTGGCCTGAGGGTTTTGGCCCAGTTGGCCAGAATATCCCACCTCTAAACCAATTGTGGTTGACAGATGCCGGGCTGGCGCATGCGTTTCAGTGCTGATGACAAAGCCTCCCAACACCAGCACCAATACAGTCTCATCTGAGTCATGGCCTCCAAAATGCAGTGGGGAGCGTTGTGCCCCTGACGGCCTGCTGTTCCAGGACAGCCGCTTTGTCAAGCGTGGCTTGCGAGGGGGCGAATCCTTCAAATAGTCATAGCCATGGCATGGGAGCAGAAATCGCACATCGCCAACCTCCATCTGCAGAACAGCCGCCAGTCCGTGAGCATTAGTTCCGATTACATTGTATTCCACCCACTCTGTAGGAAGCAAAGAAATACTAAGTATTAGTCAGATAATACAGATTCATGGTATCAGACAGAACAACACGGTGAACAAGCATGACCCTTCAACTAACTATGCAGCAAGACCAATTGCCATGATGCAGGATTGAGTGAGCCAAGAGAAGCCAACTGCAGAGCCTTTCAACTGGGTTCCCTTGCGCTCACTGGCCGTCCCTGTCATCGTGCTGCAGACCAGCCCCAGGAGATTCTTAGAGACTGACGTTGTCAAAGATACACTCAAAACAATCTTCTAAACAAAACAGTACAAAAATATGCCGTGGCAACTGCACAACTCATTTTTCCTTGCCTTCAGGACAAGTTCCTGTGTTGGGGTCGGCTGGGCCTTGGCACGCCCTTGAAAGCTGGTGTCCTCAAGCGCCTCCTCGACAAGGGACCGCACACTGAGAGTCTGCATGATCATGAATTCCTTCCCATGCAAAGACACACCCTCCGCCACGAATAAGGCAATTTTGCACACTAACTCCTCAACAAAGGCAGTATCTATTGGTGCCACGTTGAGCTGGAGAGAGCGCGGCTGGAGGGACTGTAGTGGATACTTCTGGAAGATGAGGTCAAGAAAGTTCTGCAAGAATTCCACACAAGCAGATGCACCAGATATCTCACATTGTGCTTGTAGTGCATGAACAAACAACTCTTGTAAACTGGCGCCATGTGCCAAACAAGAAACCAAGCTAAAGAAGGAATGTCTGTGGCATCCAGCCTTGCCATCATTTTGCACGAGTAGTGTAACAGTACTCCATTCCAGCAAAAGAGGCATTGAGACTTGGTGACTTTAAACTAGCCAGGGCCAGGCCAGCTGACAATCATCACCACTGGTGACAAGCTCAACAAAAGAAAATGCTCGTACATCACTGGGTATTGAAATGTAAGCATTCCATCCAACCTGAATTGTTATCCAAATTTTATAGTTTGTTTTTAAGCAAAGCCGCTCTTGGCAATGTTGACAGTTCTGAACCAATGCAAATGGAGACCCCAGCTCTTCAATGCTCTCAAGGTATCACCAGTGAACATTTTGGCAGGGGCAGAGCATGCCAACATCATGACTGATTCAACACTCAAATTCCCTCTATGTTGTACCCATCTTCATCGTGATGAACACTACACTCACTTTCCTGTCAGGATACTGTTGAAAGAGAGCTTGGATGCTTGAATGATCAAATATACGAACGCTGCTGACTACCCACCTGTTGCGAAGATGCAGGGGAGCTAAGAGGTGGACTTTGCAGAATCCATGACTCTGCAGACCAGCCGTCCCCAGCTGTGGTTCCAGGTCGCAGTGATGAAATTGCGTCATGTGTAAACTGCAACAGCACAGCATAATCATGGAGCACATATTGCGCAGTCACAAAGTAGAGACAAAAGCAACTGTCTTGCATCTTAAAACAGAAAAAAATGTTCCAATATGTTCCAGTATGTAAAAGAAGCATGTTGACCAGCCATCTGGGTACTGATGTTACTGGTGTTGACTCCCAGGGACCAGATAATCCTAGTCAGGAAGAAGCATCACGTTGAGGGCATCAAGTGCATACCATCACTATTGACATTGTCCATGTTGAGCTCTTCAGCTTGCAATTGTGGTGATGCATTTTCGTTGCTTGCGATCTGCAGTTACTCGATTGAACTGCATTGATAAGGCAAGCTGATACGCGACAGGTACTGAGCAGCAGCAATATTGTGTCCATTGTCACATAAAGCTGTGAAATGACTGCCCTTGTCATCAACCACATTAACATTGACACCAAGGACTGCCCATTTCGCCAATGCGAGGTACTGGCATACAGATGTGCGCACTTCGATGGCAGCGAGCAACAATATTCACGTCACCTGGCACATGCATTACACACGATTAATGCCAAACAAAGGTTCCACATAAAGGTGTGCATCGGTGTAGATGTAGTGTAGCTTTCTGAAAGCCACACTCAAAGGCACAGCTCACTCTCTTCAACTGGATATCTCAGTCCAATCTGCAGATGGATGCAACTGTTGCCTCATGAACAAGTGCAGAAGAATTGATGACATATACTGTCCAAAATACTGTGTGTGCTTCTGAAAACCACACCTCAAGTGAGCTGCAAGATGACCACACTTGTGCAGGGCCATGGCCACTCTGATACTTCAGCTCACTGTCACCCAGTTGCATTTCCAGGGATATCCCTCTCATGGACATGTGCAGAATGGATAAATAATCCCCAGAAGAATCCAGCAACAGATCAAGCCCTATCTGCAAAGGGCACAGCAGAAGTTACTTGGTAACATCCAGTTCAGCAAAGCAAAAGAGCAAGATGCTGTACTCATCCTCTCTAACTGCCTGAACAAGACAAAGTGGCGCCCTTGCACCGTGTAGGCCATTGAAGGTTGGTATTCATCCAAAGAACGTGTTTTATGTCCCTCGTCCTCTCATTTTATCACTTGAAATCTGGCCTGACATTGCTACCTTATTGATGTCCCCAGCCAACAACAACAAGCACAATGAAGTTTCGCATCTTCCATGAACATGTCATGAGGCGCTTTGCAACAGCTCACCACTACCAGGGCAAGCTTGATACTGGGCATAACAATACCTTATATAGTAATATACCCATTACCAATACCCATAGCATACCAATCTTTCTGCCTGCTGCCATATTCACTTCCAACACCAACCGGGCATGGGTTGCCTGGAACCTTCCTAGCAAGAGATGGAACTAACACAGATGTACAAGCTTCAATCCCCTGCAATGCATTGATGAAACAGTAACCAACAACTGTACAATAATGTCTTGTGTAACAGGGTGCAACAGAGGCAGCCAAACATTCGCGCAGCCCAGGGATGGCGTATATTGAGCACAGTGTCCCACCTTTGGGCATTTCATCTCCAAATGCATGTCCCTCATGGACCGAGGCTTTTCTGTTATGTTCTTTGTGGCACCCAGAATGCTCTGCACCTCAAGAGCTTTGAGATGCAAGTCTTCAGCGCTGTACCCGAGCTTGTTTTTTGTGAAAACTTGAGCCCAAGCCCACCTGTTTCATGCACAGACGACACAGCAATGGTTGGCTTCCAGTGTAAATTGCCAACATATTGACTTGCAACAGTCACAACAGAAACCTGCTTGTCCATGTGCCCTCAATTGCATGTCAATCGCTGGATGTTGCAGTGTCTTGATCATCAGAGCTGAATGCACGCAAGCACCTGCAACCAACATATTTACTCACCATCGGAATTCTGCAGCCTCTGCAGTGGTCAGCTTCTCCTCAAGGAAGGCCAGCTCCTCCTGAACACAGTCTCCACTTACAATGCCAGACTTGTACCACCTACAGCCATACCATCAATCACCTCATACACATAGAGCATCAGCCAAGACGTCAACATTCCAAGCGCAAACGCTCAGCTCCAGGCTGATGGAGAAAAACACCTGCCCTTGAAAATTTGCAGTCACTGCACAATCGCAAAAGCACCACTTTGCTGCAGTTCAAGGGGGCAGACAGACATGGGCACTGACCACCAAGCATCAATGCGATGGCATTCGCACCTTAAAAACAACATCCATTGGTGACCAAAGTCTCCAAAAGCATGAAGACAGGCTTTGCAGCCAGATGCACAGACTGTCATGTCTAATTACTGATCCACTCAATCAGTAAGAACACCTTCATTGCTCCACATTCATGAAGCAGGCCAAAATGCTCCAAGCGGCCAAGGATGCAAGAAAAAGTATGTTTTCAAGCACACTGCTCTTCATGGCAAACCTGGCTTAGTGCGGACATGCTCCTATCATGCTTCCAATTGTTACAAACTTATGACAACAACTATTTTCTTTCGCAATGTGTCCAAGGCCATTGGAGCACAAACGACACAGGGTATACTGTGCCAAATTCAAGCCAGGGGCGAACGTTTGATAGGCATTTTGCTTGGCAAAATGTCAGTGTGCACAGCCAGCAAAGCTTGGATTTCTTGCACATGTCAAGTCAATCTGGCGATATGTTGATGTCTTGAACATCACATATCGTCAGCAGAATAATATGCACGTTCGCACTTGCTTGTGCACTCATAAAAGTGCTTGAGCTGAACCAGGCAGAACCTACCGAGGAAGAAGTCTCTTCCGGTTCTGCAAGTACAGCTGCACATATCGTTGCCGATACTTGCGCCTTGACGTCATGCTCAGGCAGAACCTCTTTTCACCAGCAACACGTTGAATTTCTGACATCACAGCATGTATTGCGTGCTGCCACCAAAGATGTGGGCTTTTGTACACAGACTCCTGATATGCACACAGCCTCCATGTTAGCAAGATCGGACACAAGATATGAAGTTCAAGGTAAGGGCTTTGGGCAAGCAGCTGGTTTGAGCATGAACCTAACAATCCATTCATAACGTCTCACTACTGACTTTGTGCATTAATTTGGCAGCAGCTACTTCAGCCGCCCTGCACAATGGGGCAACAGGCCCTCAGAAAATGCATGATGTCACAGGGTCACATTCCCCAGCAGATACTGGATTCATCAACGACTTCCACACCGGCACACCTGCAATTTGTACAAGTTCCCATTGTTTGGCTATTCCCCTTGTTTAGCTATTCCCACAACTGTGTGCACCTGAACACAAGCAACAGAGGGTGTGACAGTGTGCTGGACAGTGATGCAAGGCAGCAACAAAATCTGTGCTCAAGGACTGAACAGCTTCCTGAAGATGTCAGCATTTTTTGACTTGTCTTGTATATGCGTCAACAGCATATGCTTCTGATGAGACAGGGAAAAACAAGCAAAAAGCAAAAATATGCCAACCTGTGGGCAGATCCTCCGGTGCTCGTAGAAGCAATAATACTCTTCAACTTGTGAGCACAACCCCAGGAAACACTGCAATGCTTTTGCAGAAACGGTCAGCAGCAATGCTGATGGATCCAGCTCAATGTGCAGTGCGGCCTCTTGTTCTGAAGATGACAAGCCTGGTAAGGCCTGCCATCTGAAACTGGCGCACACGTTCCATCTGTGGAGGATGCAAACGCCTCCACTGTTGCAAAGTGGTGGTCTGGTGAGAATAAGATCAGTGTTAATTTGCAACCAATAGAAGGACTTGTGAATCCTCCCTTTCTGGACTTGTCACACACATGATAACAAGCCTGCCCCTTGCTTCATCAAGTGACACAGGGCATTGTGCCATGCAATTCAACCATGACAACAACTGGATATTCTGAACATGGCTGACTTGGGACATCTGCTGGCCCCCCAGCAGGGAATGTAAACTTGCTTATTGTCAAGTGGATTTTGCACATATCCCACACAGAAAGCATTTGGCAGGGTCACAGGACTATTGACCCTGCTGCAAAAGATATGGTTGCCATGTCTAAGACAGCTTGCAACCTCTGCTTGTGCTCCTGCACAAACATAGAATTCGCAAAGAAATTAAACCACACATGACAGCATGGAGAACGCAGAATAATGGCCAATCCTGCATAGCATGCAGATAAAGGCAAATAGAGCACACTAGGAATGAGGACTGACACATCATGGTCCTGTAACAATATCCTCAGCTGTCACCCTCCTGGGCACATATGCAGCTCGAATCAACCCATACCACACAAGTTTTGGTAAGCACCGCAATCACCTGCTCGATTCTGGGAATGCAGATATGTCTGGCATTGCTTCTCTGTCTCTACTGGCCCCATCATCTTGTCCAATGGAGCAAAGGACATCAATGCGCACCCCCTGACAGCACACAGTGCAGGTCCTGCAGAGCTCAATACCACAAAAACCCAAGGGTTGCATCCCAGAGCTTGTACATTGCTTGGAATTCGAGATTCCAGCATTGCTGCACTGCCAACAGGAAATTACCAATGAAAACAGCAAGATGCAATGCCAGGCAGAATTGGATGTTGGCAATCTGCATACTGTCAAGCTTACACTCCGTAGTGACTGCACAGTCACAGGGCAGCATAGCTTCTGCGATTGCTCACAACATTTGAACACCACCTTCCACTGCACCCTGTTCTTACTCCCAAATACTGCATCCCACCAAAACGTCCACCACATTCACTGCCAGGCAAATTTTTTGTGCTGCCAGCATTAGGTGCAACAGTACTCCCTCAGGCAAAGTGGCCACCAAGCAAAATACAAATACCAAGTAACCACCATGCACTGAGTGCTTAGCAATACTGGCTACGAAATACACAACAGCTAAGCACTCAATACACACAACCAAGTGCTAAGCTTGGCACCTACTTCGCCTCCAACTCAGTCAAATGCAGTGAACTGTGCGTTTTGAGAAAGTGGCCACAAGTAACGGTAATTCCTTGTGAGGCCTCCGCAATACACAGACTGTGATCAGGGTCGTGCTCTGCCCCACATAATCCACAACAGAGCAGCTTCAGCATGTGCCAAATACAACCCATTCGCTACTGATATGCCTGCCCTGCCCACTGACGTCTTCGGTAAATCACCAATGTCTATTTCAAGCGCTGCAAGTCATGGATGCATCAGGGTCCATCCAACTATGAAAACACAATTTGCACACAGTGTGTGACACACACACACACTGTACACAAATGGCAAATTCGTACTATTGTGTGGATGATGGCATCACTGTTCACACATCTGCAGCCAGAAAAACAGAGATCAGGCTTAACTGAGCTACGGTTTAACAAATCGGTGCAAACTTCCCCAAGGGCTGACTGCCACCATGGGCCCTCCATGCCATATCTGCCAATGGATGAGTCACCACTAACACATCTTCAAACACAGCAACAGAAAATCTCTGCACGCACATCAAGAGCAAGGCCACTCACCTTTACGCCAATTTCACAAGAAAGAATTCCCACCTCCTGCTCCTTTGCCTGCGTAATTTGCAATCGCTGTACTGCAAGCTGAATCCCTTGTCTCTCACCCCCTACTGCCCCCCAATCTGTATCATTTGAGTGCAACACACTGGCCATTGACGCTGTACTTGCTGTCTGCCCTTCCAACATCACGGTAAGCCCATCAAATGAGATCTCCAAGCTGGAGGCAATCATGTACAGCACGTGCTCAGAGATAAAGCTGCAGGCGTCGACCACTGTACACATGAACACAAAGTTGCAATTAGTCAATTTTTCAACTGAAGTGGCATGTGCACAAGGGAGCAAGTCATGCATATGCATCCACAACGACCAAATGCAAATACTAGACACATGACAAAACATTGTACCAAGATGCTGCCAGGCAATGTAATATGTCGCATGGAATTCCAATCACCAACAGTACTGAAAGCAACGAACCCACCGCTTATTGGAATCAGAGGAAACATTTTCATGCAGAAGCTGCATCTCACAATGAAAATATCCGGTAATGCTCTACAATCTTGTGCTTCAGTGGACTGCCCTCGAACCAGTGTTGTTTCCCATCTGCATTCAACCTGGTTGGATGATTGTGCAGAGTTGAAACCAGCTGTGCTGACAGGACACAATAACTGTGCGCAACAAGTGCTTGTGCGTGCAAGGACGTTGGCTGGATTGCAATTACTATTTGTACTCTATGGGCAGCAATTCCTTGGTTGTGCAAAGACTGAAGCACAGCACCACCATGGCATCCATCAGTGTTGTAAACGTTTCACTTGTGCCCCTTTTCCCTTTGGGCTTTGAGTCACCCCGCCCTGCCCCAACCCCACGTTCTCTCTTTCTTGCTGTTGGTGTTGTGCAGGGTGTGTGCTCATCTTCTTGCACTGGGAGACTCCGCATGCTTTATATTCACAGAATGGAACAAGCTATCGCACAAACTTGCTCAGGGGGGGTCGTGTACGAGTTTTTTCTCAGTATTCAACCAGCCTTCGATATTGTGCAATGTTCTTGATACGCAGACATCGCGGTGGCACTAAGACTGGTGCTGGGACTGGGACCAGTACCAAGAACAATACCAGTAAAAAAGACGGAGAATAGTACAGGGACTGGCCATTGTTTTTGTTTTAGGGTTAGGTTTGGGTTATGGGTTGTTTTGTTTTCGCAGTGTATTCCAGGATTTGGGATTGGTTTATTTTAGGGTTTTACATCTTTAAAGTTGGCCTAGGTTTATTTCTCTGGGTTTTTCTAGGGTTGCCATGCAAACAGCCCACGCCAAGCCCTCAGCGCAAAGTACGAACAGCTCGCACACCACGGCAACTTGCGGGGCACAGCCGCCCCGCCCGCATTGGAAACCCGGAACCGCGTCGCCTGGGCGCGTTTCCCACCGCTTTCGGCGGCCCAGCCGCCGCGGTGCGCGCCGGACCGCGCGGGCCATGTCACTCCCACCTGGGCTCCACCCCTTCCTGCCCCCCCACAAGGCGGAGTCCACCGCGGCCAGCGCCACCCGCTTGGCGGCCGACTGCTTCTTTGCCAGACGCTCCGCGTGCTCCTCGAGCGTGATGTGCTGCGGGGCACAAGCAGGCGCGCGGGCGGCGGCGTTCAGCAGCATGTGATGCGCGGGGCACGGCGGTTGGCAGCTCCCCGCGGTTTGAGTCCGCGCCCGCGGGCTGATCGAGGTGAGCTTCGGCGCCATCGGTGTTGTGGGAAATCGATTTGGTGAATTTGCGTTGCCAGGGTGCTTCGGCGCCCATGCATCTTTCAGACGAATGAAGTCGGGATTGCAGGCATCCGCAGTGTGCTTCCGCAAAACGCCCACCCACCCACCCCAAAACCCCCCGCCCCCCACACAAAAACACACACAAATGCACCACCCGCACCCCACCCAACCCCTGCTCCCCACGATGGCACAAAACACGAAGGGGGTTGCATATTAAAGCATCCACCGAGGCGCGTCTCGTTGCGAGCAGCGATCAAACGCTGAGACTGGGGCGCTAGCGCTGGCCAGGACTGCCTGCGGCTTAACAATTTTGATAAGGTTGGGTCCGCATCTCTGCGACACAGATCGCGCGTCGGGGGAACAGCGGTGAATTGGAAAAACAAATAAACGGACATTGGCGCGAAGCGCCACTCGGCCACGTCACCTTTCCCAAACGATCCCCGCCAGAGGCCCACCTGCGGCATCTTTCTGCACGCCCCCCGGATTCTCACGCCCTCGATCTGCACGTGTATCCGTGACTTGCTCCGCCACCAGTGCCATGGCACCGTTATCTCGATCAGCTGCACAGATGCTGGGACAGGCAAACCACACCAAGGTCAGCAATCGGGGCAGAGCGTTCCACACAGTGCAAAAAGAGAATGGCAATCTATAGCAAGACGAAGGGAGTACAAAACAGGCCAGGACCTGAATTGCAAATCCATCAACTCAGCTGGACACATGGTCTGGTGGTACTTTGCTGTTGGCTTTTGACATAACAGCCTGTGCATCAGAGCAGTTTACCACAGAGGTACGCCTGGCCCATGAGGAGACTCATAAGACTGTGACTGGGGGGTGAAAGATGTGGCAGCCTTGCAGAGGGGCCAAACTTGACGTGCAATATGAGCAGGAGCACAACATCTTTACATCCATTGGACTGGGGTGTATGCTGCATGTATTGCAATTCAGTGGCACCTGGATCGAGCCCAGGTCATTATCCAAATCACTCCAGGCAAACAGCTATGACGACTGTACATGCTTCCGTACTTTCACTACGACTCTTCTGTTGTGCGTGCACCACCTGCAGGCAAGCTGAGACGTGGCAAAACTGCCAAGCTGCAGGGATGCACCTGCTTAAACAAAGTTGGCACTTTTGGAGGAGTCACACTGATTATTTGCAAAATGCAAGGCGTCAGAGCCTGTGCAAATGATTCATTCAGGGACATTATTCGTTTAACATGTTTGGTGGACAAGCAGTTGGATACATCATCTGCATGTGGCACTGTCTGCACACATGTTGATTGGAATGGTTGCGGATATGTGATCAGCAGGTTGTAGCTGCCTATAAAATCAACCAGCCATCGAGTCTGGTCCATCCTGCACACTGCCATGTTCTGCTCCTGGCTCTTCTGAGCAAACACCCCCTCCCCCAAATTAAAAGAAAGGAAAGAAACTGAAGAAGAACAAAATCGTCTTGCTATCAACTTGTGCAAGACGAAATAGACAACCTCATACCAAAATTCATGACAGGGTTACTGATGTGACAATTTTCTTGCAGTTCTTAAGCAGAGAGTTCTGCTTCTATCCAATTTGATGCGCAAGCACCACACAGTCTTGGCTCACGGTGGCATTGCCTCACCTTCCTTGGTGGAAAATGGAAGGTTCAGAGCATCCACAACAGACCGTGCAAGGTGTAAGCCTTGCAGCTGAAGCTGGCCTGTGAAAGAAATCAAGAACCACGTGATTCCTGCGAGTTTCTTCAACTGTCACCTGCATTTGAATACAACTGTTGCCATATGACCAGACATAGCTGTTGGCCTTCAGAGCCTTGGGCAGGCATATTGTCATTTTGTGCACATGCACTGTGCATAGTGAATGTATGTTCCGGACACCCTGATCATGGCACATGTCTCTACCCAGTCAAGACCATCATACAGCCTTAATGCTTTGCAGAAGAGCAGCCACCCAGAAAGTTCCAGATTCAACCATTCATGGTCCCACAGCTTTGTCCAAGTAGCTTGAGGTACTGACGGTATGCCAAACTGGACTTCAGCTGAACGGGCAGGAAAACAGCAGATGCAACAAATGCACACTGCCTTCACATTCCCCAAAACTGGCTAAATTCACGATGTTGATCGATGGCAGCCTGGAACTGCTCTCAACTGGCTCAGCAATGACTGCAATCCATCAACGGTCATCAACTCGTGCAACCAGCATGCAGCTCATATTTGGAAAGATGTTGTCTTGCACACCCTAAATATGACCAATCGATGCGCACACAAAAGAGCAAGGGATCTTGCTGCATGTTTTCACTGATGCACTTAGAGATCTCTGCTTCATCTTTGACATGGCGGAGGGCGATTTCATAACATCTAGCCCAGGGCGGTCATGACAATTGTGCACCCGAATTCTTGTCTGTGACAAACCCTTGCATTGAGCAAGCGAATGGTTTGAAGGGAGTGTTTTCATTGCGGAGAGCTGCCTTGGGCAAACTAGTCCTGCACACATCTATTCAATACAGTGTCCTCTTCACTGTATTTGCAACACTGACATTGCTTCTTGGAAAGAATCTCCTAGATTACTGGCCCACACTGTTCTCCCCACCCTGGCCGCAGTGGGGACTCCCTGATCCACAGCAATCCGCCCATGGTGTGTGTCTCGCAGTACCATCTGCGAAACCAGAGCACACTTCTGCCAAGGCCCTCATGGTTCTTTGTTTAATGCATGAGTTTTCGGTACCCTAACACTGGGTGTGACTCCTGCAGACTCGGCTCTTCTGCTAATTGACTCTTCAATGTCACCACAGGCCGATTACCGAAAGGAAATAATGGAAATGGAAGCCCTGCTGGTACAATGGCCAGTCATGGGCCATCTGGTGCAGCCAGGCCTGACAGGTGTTGAGGCAGGCAAAGACCATCAGGGCTCATGCATGTAATAATTTCAGTTGCAAAGCATGACAATAACTTTCAGTACATAAAGTAGGCAGTGCTGGCCACTTGCGCTGGGACAAACTTGCTGTCAGTTGCAAACATGCTGCACCTCTGAAAACAGTGCGAGAGGCATGTCTGTGGTGCATCCCACTGTGGCCACATGATTGCAGCACAGCCAGGGGATCACACCTGGCAATCTCTTGGCCATATGACCATATCTTGCACTGCTAGCGAAACTGGGACCTCAAGAAGCGACTGGCACTGTCCTCAGGGGAGAGAATTCTCCATCGACCTGGGAACTATGATCTTAAAGGGTAAAAAATGTTCAAGTGTGGTTGACAGCCTTGACTGAACAGTGGTTGCCCACTGCCTCAGGCCCTAGCCTGTGTTTGGCCTGGCCACATAGGTAATAATGTGAGGTGGTGGCAGTTCGCCATTGTGCCAAGTACCAGACCTGCAATCTGGCATCTGGCCGGGCTCTTGGTTGCATACCAGCTCGTTATTACATAAGCACACCAGGGCCTGTAGTCTGTGGGACAAATCTGGATTCTGGGTGCCTGCATGTGGTGCAAGGATGCAGGGAAAAGAAGAAGAAAAGCAAGAACGACCAGTCTGGAAGTGTCGTGTTTATAATCATATGTGTGTTGCACTTGAGCCATCCCATTTTGCAATTGTTGGTCACAAGGCACACCGTGCCAACAATGGCAAGGTCATGGGCATTGACGATGAGCCAGGGATGTCCACAAAGGATCAAGCTTCCAAATCAGAGGTGGGCTGTTCCCAAATGTTCGCTAAAACTTCCTGATTCCCTAGTTGGCAATGCAGGGGGCGAATGGACTGCGGCCAAGATCATTCCAGCCCCCCGGTGAAGGCAATGAGGTGCCCGCGGAGGCACCCGCGATCTCCCCACGTCCGGGGACTTCCCGACGCCACCATGCCCGCCGTCTCCCACCGACACGCATGCGCAGGGGCTGCGGGCACCGTCATTCTACCCTCGCCCCCAATTCCCGCTTTTGATCGTCAACGCAGCGGCGCTGCGGCCCCCGCGCGCCCACAGCAGCTCGCCAGGCAGCCCCCAGTGCAGCGCGGGCCACCATTGCCCGCACAGGTCCAATCACGCGCCCGCCTTCCCCGCCACGGACAAATCCCCGGCCCTCCCCGGCGCCGCCCATTACCTTGCACGGGCCTCCACTCCACCCTCCCGCTCCTCCGCTCCAGCAGGCGGCCGAACAGCAGCGAAGCCACCAGCTGGGACAGCAGCAGGTCGAGCAGCCGCGTCCTGCCGCAGTCGCCAATCCGGCCATCAACCCCACCGAAACAAACGTCCCACACTCCCCTTCCCCACCCCACCCCACCCTTCCCCCCCCAACCCACCTGACGACCACAAACAGGCCAACAAGCAGCGCCCAGAACGCGGGGCTGAACGGGCTCAAGAATTCAAACATGTTGCCACCGGGGCGGCCGCCCGGGGCCCCGCGTTGCCCGCGCCGATCGGCAAGAAAGCCCCGGGGTGCGTTGGCGAGCAGGTTCAATGCCGCCGGTGCGCTCTAGCGGCGGGCTGGGGCGGCCGCATCGCTGCCGAGCGCCTGTGCGGGTCGGGGTCGCGAGGGCCGGGCGCCTGGCGCTGGTGCTGCCCCCCGCGAGGGAGGGGGAGGGCCGGTGTACTTTGGTAAGTGGCGGGGCCCAGCCGGGGAAGAATCCGCAGGAATCTGAGGGCAGGGGGGGCGCTGGGCGGGCTGGCATGACCGCGCCGTGACATGAGCTGAGGGTGACCCAGCGAGGCCGGCGTGTTGTAATGGGGCCCTAAGCGCCCGGCGTAATGCTGACCCGGGATTACGGCGCTCTGGGGCCGTGTTACGGCGCTTCGTGGCTGTTGGTCATCGTCGTGGAATTTTACATAACTAGGGAGGTGGCGGTCAGCTTCGTGATGGGGGCTGGGGGGTAAGATGCGTGAATGTGAATAACATGCAATCGAGGCCACATCCCTCCTTTTCCTCCCGAAGTTCGAGGAAGATATTGATGGGAGGCCCCGGGACGGATCAGACCGCTCGCACATTGGTTCTTCATGCAGGCTTGGTTTTTATGTTGACGTTTACGTTTCTGCATTTACGTTTTTGGCGTAATAACGTAAATTTGCAAAAGGGCCTATTTTTACTGCCATTTTTACGTCTTTACGGCTCCTGGGACACCCAGGTTACACGATGAAAGTTGTGTACAATGATCAGTCCTGCGCCGTCTCCAGCACCTGCAACAAAATGTCCATCTCGCCTTTGGCGAGGGCGATAATGGCATTTATTTATTTATTTATAATGGCATTTAACAACAACTCGTTGTCTGCCCCTTCCGGGAAGTCTGGCTGCCACTCTCCGGACTCCGCAAGTCTGTATGTACAGTCTTTATGTACACCCGGCAGTTTTTACGTTGTATTTACGTATTTTTACGCATTTTTACACGTAAAAACGTAAATAGGATCATTCTGTACGGCGTAAAAACCAAGGCTGGCTTCATGCAGTGTCAATTTACTAAGATGGCATGCAAAGTCATCCCAGCAAATGCGACCAGACATGCGTAATAAGGAGGACGCTCAAAACGCCCGGAAAATGTGACTGAATAAGGGCAAGAGGCTATGTTCAATCACCCAGTCGTTGGGTGCGTTGTGGCAATGAGTGAACAAAGTTGGTGCGTGTGGAAAGACAAAACTGGGGTTAAAAAGTGCGGACCTTCCGAATGGCGCTCCATGATTTGCTCAACCTGGTATGATGGCACGGGCGGACTCGACCAGATGGCCGACAACATGTTATCATGGAACTCGCAGTGTTTTAACTGCAGCGAAATGCACTTTGGCTCGTAGTGGAAATGTCCTTGAAATAATTGTAGATTGTTGTTTGGAACTCGGCTGGGCAGGTCCCCTGCATCCAATCGAAACGTCTTCTCTTAGCACTACTCCCGCTTGAGAGGCTACTGACTTCGACAGATCACACCTGGCATCAGTCAGCGTTGGCGCGTGTGCACTAGCCCTATCTAAATCTTCAGTTGTTTGTCCCACTATCTGCCCGCATAGCTCAGACCTTGACCACTGAAGCGTGCTGCCTAGAATGTGTGGCAACTCATCGACGCCCGCATTTGACCGACAGCAGAAGAGCGCTCAGAATATGACGTCAGCGGAAGGACCTCAGAATGTGAGCATCTTCTATATCTGAAATTTGGGGAACATATCGTGGAGTCCTCCCTGTCCACCGCCCTTGCTAGCCCCGACCCTCCAACCCAGCAAAGGTGTTCGTATCTAGTACTGAAAGGCCGCATCGTCGTGAAACAGCCCACAGCGCCGGCAGCGCTAGCCCAACGGCTGTCGCCCACCCACCAGGAACTGTCTGGCAACGGGCCCAGACCTGTGGCTGCCGATTCGATGACTAGCGTCTTCGCCTCAGATGTTCCATTTCTGATAGTCCTAAAATGACAGGGCCATCCCCACAGCGCTGTTTTCCCATCAATTAACCCTGCCGTCAGTCTCCAAACACCGCTGTAGCCTTTCCCCCCGGTAACCTTCCGCTAACGATGCCACACCGACAGTCTCGGTGACAGCACCCCTTCGAAAACCCCTTGTCTCGGGCCCCAATGTCGCCTGGAACGACACCCGTCGCCACGCCCACCGCGAGCTCCCACTTACGTAAGTCGCTCATGATAGTATTGAAATTCATCCCGCGAATTTCAATTCCACGATCTCCCGGCGGAGTCACGACTGAGTCCTTCGATCTGCGCCAAGCCTTTCCGATTCCACCTCCTCGAAGGAGACCACCGCGCCGCTGCCTTGAAAGGCGCTCAAGACCTGCACTTCGGGCGGCACATACCTAAGGGGGTTGCCATCCAGCCGGCTGCGGCCCACACCACACGGGGAGCTTAATGTACTGGAAAGCGCCGGGAGCATGCGGTGGTGCTGGTCTCTGTGAGGAGGCGTGTAAACGAAATGTTGCCGCTGATATGGCGAATCCAGAAGCAGGCTAAAGCTTCCATCCCCAGGGCATAAATATTTTCACGGCAGTCTGGTTGAGATTGTGTTGCGCAATCGTCAGAATGATGTAAGCGGCCCATTTTCGCTGCATACATTCGGCGTACGCACTTCCGACCCATATGCATTTTCAGGTGTACTGCGCCGAGCATGGATAATCAAATGATTGAATGCAGGAACAAGATTCATGACAAATGCCGCCAGTCAACAGAGTTACTCTGGTCCTGGGGCAGAGCAAAGACCCCAGCTGGACTGGCCGGGCACTGTTTGAAAATTTGGGTGCAAATTGGGAAACGAAATGGTGCCTCGAAAAGTCCAGAAAGCACGGCGCTCACATTTTTTTCAAACAGCTCATCTGGGCCAAGCTTTCCGGTATCGTTTCTATCCGGTTGTCCTCGAGCCATCTGTGCGACAGCAACAGCAGGAATCAGCCGCAGTACCTCCGATGATTCTTCGATCGAGCGCATGGTCAACTGGCCACAAGGGTTGAAGGCCCCAAACAGGTTTCTGGTCAAATGAATCAGTACACTTCATTAACGTCATTCCATGTTCGATTATGGAATGACACCACTGACTTGAATTTCGAATACGAAACCCTTAGTCGCTCCATGTGTGGACACATGTGTACACTGGAGGGAGATTGCCCCATTTTAACAATACACTGTTATACACCCCGATGCGCAATTAACATGCCGCCCTCGGCGTGTCCTGCCTCACGACGTGTTTTGCAGCCTAATTCTTACACTCCTGATTAATGTATTTGCTATATGGTTTCTGTTACACGACCCGTGTAGAATCTCAGAAACCCTTGTGCCTAACCCACATTGACCGGGTCGGAACCGCGTGAGGAACCCATAATGAATATGCCGACACTTTATACCAACGCGCATTCTCAGCTCCGTGTCTGCAAGATATTTTCATTATATTATGGACTATCAGCTGCGCGTCTCTTGTCCCTGTGCAACCAAATATAATAAAGAAGGCTTCAAGGGTTTCGAGTTGCAACGCAGAATCAAATACGTGACAGGCTTACATAGAGCGATTACGCTCGAGTTCCCAGCCCACTCAGATTTATGAGATATTCGAAGACGTCTTGTGCACCCACCGCACGCGATTTGTGCGGTTTGTTGGAAGCTGGGCCGTCGGAGAACAATTTGCACGTCCTGCATATACCAGGCTTGTTTCTTACGGCGCAAACACAGCGTGTATTTGCGTATTTACAGAAATAACAAGACTGGCATATACAATACGATATGATCGTCTTCCCTCAGGTATGCGTCTCCACGATATTTTATTTCCATACCCTAGACGCGGGCATCCATGTGCCTGATATGACCATAACTGGATGTGCATATCCGGGATGTTCACTGCAACGAACGTTGCAATTCTTTTACAGAGGAAAATCTGCTGGTGACGGGACGGGAAGGTAACCCGATCTCTTGGATTCGATCGACAAAATTAGATTGGAAGAAACTTACAAAGATCGAAGGTTGCTGAGACTATTGACCTCCGAGGGCAATCCCGTCAGTTGGTTGCCCGACAGCAGCCTGCGGTTCAAATTGCAACAAAATAGAATCAATCTCATTGATTTCAATCTGCCTGAGATCCTTTGATTACATTTGTCACATAAACATGACAAAACACTGCCCTTGCACCTTAGAGGCGATGTTGGGCATAGATCCAGACCAGTGTTTTTCAATGTATCGCATGTTTTGTTCATTGTCGCACAATCTGCCGTTCTCCTAAGTTCTCGTGTGTTACTGTCTTTTAGCATTTGGGAAAGTTGCAATGGATGCAAGTTCCAAAGTATTATGAAGAATGCGTTAAATCGAAATACTTCAAGCAGACAGTGTGCCTGGAGCTGAATTGAGGTGACACAACATGGTTGTGGTTTTCCATTGTGACACAAAAGTTAACTGAAAACTTTCTGCTGTAGTACCTCAACGACCCTATGGTGCAAGGTAAGCGATTAATGAGCATTGCTGCACCAGCATGCACTACGTCCTATCGCTGCAGTATGGATATGCATTACAGCCACAGACAAAAGATAGGTAATGACAGTGAAGGGAGAGGACAACTTCTCCCATTACTATAAAACAAGAAAATATATTTTAGCATTTTCTAAATCTCACTGAGAGCCTCTCAGCTCATTGGATGCACTGGAACGTTGTCGTTTCTGATCAAACTGCAACTGAAGTGCATGTCAAAGCCAAAATGTGATTTTCAGCGAGTTTCTTTTTTTTCAATATACTATTTGAATGAAATTCCACCGCAATTCTCAGAATATTCAAAGCTTTTATCCAAACGCGCTTCGAAATATTTCAATCTCTTGCAAAAAAATGCATTTGCGCTGTTACAGGGTTTCAAATGGAGCACATCAACCAGGCGCAGGCTTGGTTTTTACGTTTAAGTTTACGTTTTTACTTTTACGTTTTCACGGCTCGCTGGGACACCCAGGTGATACCATCATCCTCCGCCATCTCCAGCACCCGGAACACAATGCTCACCTCGCCTTTGGCAAGGGCGATGATGGCGCTCAACAAAAACTCGTTTTCTGCCCCTTCCAGGGCGCCTGGCTGCCACTCTCCGGCCTCCGCAACTCTGTATGTACTGTCCTTATGTGCACCGGGCAGTTTTTACGTTGCATTTACGTATTTTTACGCATTTTTGCGCCCGAAAACGTAAAACTATATTTGCGCGTAATAACGTAAATACGATCAGTTTTTACGGAATAATAACCAAGCCTGGTACAGGCGCAAGATAAACGTTTCAGGCATATGCACCACGAATTCGCCCTTTTAAGGATAATGCACTGGGAGAGAAGGGCCAAACAACACGTGTTCAAAGGTGTGCAAAGTATGCGGGCTCGTTTTTTTTTCTTGTTCTTAGCATGCAGAACTCTGATGGAATGCATGTGTGTGTATTCGCAGAAAGTGCTATTTGGTCCTTTTTTGGGTAGTGATGTGGACAATACGTGAAGCCAAAAAAAAGCCGCCTGTTCATAAAATAAGAAAAGGTGAGAATTTTCCAATAGGAATGTGCGTGCAGTGAATAACAAATCAATGAGTGACAGGTGGCGAAATAATTCATTGCGCAACGGCCACGTGTCTCACGTAATCCTCACTCACAGTCTCTCTAGGCTTTCGATGAGCCACAGCTGTGCAGGCAGAGTCCTCAGTCTATTTCTCTGTAGCCACCTTCAGCCACACTCAGGTGATTCAGTCCCAAAATTGCAAGTATGGAACACTAATGTACTATTGAATGATTACGGTATCAAAAACTACTGGGACGCGCCTCAGAAACCAAATGAGAGTTTTAGCCCATCTGATTTTTTTTTCGCTCGGAACTTCGAGATGGACTGCGCAGTTGGTTTTGGGTGTGCTCAATCCTTCTTTGAGTAAGCCCCAAAAGTAGTTTAGATCATTTGACACTATTGCAATAGTATTTTTATTTAATATGAAGTACGAAGTTAGTAAATATAGAGTCACTAGTTTTCTGTAACAGATTGTTTCTGAAAGTCGGGGGTCCGCTTCATAGTGCAACATATTTCTACGGGCGCCAAGCCTCTCATGTCGAGGAATAAGGGATCGCGTTTGGGAGTCTCAGTCACGCCAGCGCACCGGCCAGCATCAAAACAGGAATATTCAACCAAATCAGACAGCAGCAAACTCGTCAAATGAAACAGAATTAAAATTAGATTCGGAATATTTTCCGTCAATGGCGATACAACAGGCTGCGTCAATCATGACGCAAGTTCGGACCACACGAGTGGCGAGCGGATAAAACGAACGGATGCGGAACACAAAAGCATTGTTTGGATGTAGATATACCTTCATCGCCTGCAAGGCGCAAAGATGCAGATTTGGATACTTGAAGGTAATTACAAACGATTCCAGCTGTCACTTATGATGCAGAAGAAAATTGCTTGACATTCGCATAGTTATCAATAGGCAGCATGATACATCGTGAACCAGATTGCTGGCCGTCCCCTGGGCGTTCACCAATTTTTCCATCCCAGTACGGCCAAAGCACAATAAATTATATGGTATTTATGTCCGAGAAACAAATGTATTCTTGCGTTCATATGAATGCAATTGGATTGCACCCCAAGTATTTCATGCAAATATGGCAACAGACTTGCTTTTGATGTCAAATCGGTCATCTGATTTCAGCGAATGCACTAAAGAAGCTACCTGAATAGTAACATTTACATATCAAGATGATTGCAGTAATTTTAACCTGTGTTTTATACTGATTCCTGAATTTCGGTTTTTGTAAGTAGTGCTTGTCACCCCAGAAGAAATATGGTTAACAGCAACTATTATACATTGAGCATTTAGCAGATTGCTGTATGATTCCTTTCACGACAGAATATCTTCCCGCAAGCTGGAAAAGAATTTTAAATACACAAATATGCACAAATATAGACACGTCTGTATCAGGTCGCCAGTAATCCTGCCATTTACACTGTAGATATATAGTGAGAAGTTCCAAAGTTATTACATGCATAGGCTGTAAGCAGACGGCAATTCACAGTTCATTCTGTCACCAAAAATTATGAAGTTCGAATTGCGTTTGGCAGATTCTTTGCCGCGCATCACTCACAAGGACGTCAGCAGCGTCAAATTCTCAATCGACGTGGGTATCGTCTCTATCTGGTTTTCATTTAGGCACCTGCATCAGCGGCACACAACATAAACCACTGACAAAATTTGGTCTACATCACATATTTACTGTGGCATTGAAGTATATGCTTACGACAAATACAATTTCAATATTAGTGCTTCATTAATGACCTTAGAAAAAACCGACCTCACGGCGTTAGGTCAATGGGTCTCAGCAGGTTGCATACGGGCGAAACCTCCGCCAAAAAGCAAAGAAGAAGAGGAAGAAAAAACAGCGACGCTGGCGCCATCGATCGCTAACTATGGGAGGGACGGACAGTCCGTCCGCGAAGCAGCGTCGTGTTCATTCACCGAGGAACGGTCCGTCCACCAAATAAGGACGGAGGTGTTATCAACCGCCCGTATCCGCTAATTAACTGCGCCAGTGAGCTAATTCGTGGACCGGTTTTTGGCCCGTCTTCAGGGGGACGGAGAAACCGCATCATTCGCGTTGAAGAGAAGATGGGTGCGGCTTTGGCATCCATGGATGGATCTGGAATCCCACATCCAAGGTTCGGAATGTCAGAGCTGTCAGAGTTGCGTAATTGCTAGGGAAATAATGGAGCGTCCATGACAGCTTTGAGTATTGGCACCTTGTTCAGTGCGGCGCTTGCACAAGACAGCCCTTTGCATTTTGTGATTGCGCATCTTGGCCCCAAACGCCAGGAACGCCCATTGCATTTATCTCTGCAAAATTGTTGTGTTTCGTAGGGGATGCCATATTGAGGGAGGCGCGTGCGCAGCGGGATGAGGTAGAGGCGGAAGAGAGGGCGGCCGCGGGCGGGGCGCGGCTGGAGAGCGAGGGGGCGCTGGCCGGCGGCGCGCTGAAGGCGGCGCTGGAGGGGTGAGGGGGAATTGTGGCGATCGATTGAGTTGATCGCAGTCGCTGAAGCTTGCGATTTGGTGCTACGAAACACCCCTCTGCATGCATCTTTCCTCTTCATGTACTAGTTCTATATGGCTGGGTATAAATACGAATTTTCATGGGTCCAGGTGGACTTGTGTTCGCGGAATGATCATTTCCACATACCCTCGGCTCATTTCAACGACTTTGAATGACATGCCTAACTACGCAGAACGTAGTTTCAGTGCATATTATGTCTGCTTCACGATAAGGCGCATTGCCCAATATTACACAGTAAAGAATAGCTCAACATATCTGCGTACATTTACGTGCGCATGCCAATATCCTCGAGATTTCCACTTATTATAGAATTTATAATCAAGTGCAGGCAGCCACCCTGCACACCAGAAAACTTTCCCGAAACAACATCAATTTCGATGACTAGATTTTAAATCGGCTTCCATAACAAATCATAATGCCCACGTTTGGTATCAACAACTTCATGCCCTCAATATACAGGGCTGATACATTAACAGTTGGTGCTTCGCTGCCTGTTACTTCCACTCAGAGTATTCGCCAATCGCAAATTGTCACTTCCCTCATGCACATGGAACACACGTGCCCCATGCACCAGTACGCAACATACACATGCGCCACTATGCCACACAATATGTCAAGTACTTGTACAGGAATTCGAATAGTTGATGCTATCCCCATTCGTGAGGAGAATTTTCTTTAGCGAATCTAAACCATAACACGTGCTGATCTTCAAATGGTCCGTTTCGCCGAGAACACCCAAGCTGGCAAAATGAAAATAATTAGTAAATACTTCTTCCGTCCCAGATTAATTGTCCTCTGTGACTTTGGGGCATTATTTCTCCATCATGACCGCACCTTTTTCAATAAAATTTCGCCTACGGTTGTGTTTTTGAGTTGGGAGTACATCATAAAAATTTGTAGTCAATCCATTAGGTATTGAGGATTTGGCAGTACTTTTTATCAAGGGTCTTCTGCATAGTAAATCTCAATATTTGGGGTCGAAAAGGACCAAAATTTACCTTGGCCTTGCGCTCAAAAGGATCACGTATCACTTTTTCTTCTTGGAAATTGATATTCAAGGGTTTTGAGATGCAATATTTTCGATTTTGACCTTGTTTTAGAGTTCTTAGGCTGTTCTTGTAACAAATGCAGCCTTCCAAATAGACGACAAATAATCTGAAACGGAAGAAGTAATAAACAAAGATAATTCAACTACAAGGTGCGCAAGCGCTGCAGCGCATCTGGCGACTGATGTTGAAGGGATCGCCCAACGATTCTGACCTGTACGGCAGTTGACTCGCCCTTGACTTACAGTGTGCGGAGGCTCGTCAGATGTCCTATTTCCTGAGGCAGCCGCGCAATGTTGTTGGCTGTGAGGACCCTGAGTGAGCGAGCGAGCCACGAGAGGTTCACCAATTATGAACCACAAAAGTGCAAAAAAGTGTGTATCATAAATGGAGGTTTGAAAATCGAATGAACACGTTGAATTTCGAATTTGATCCACTGCTAATGTATTTCAATGTGTATGTTCGAATGCTTTGGATGAAGTGATTTGCATTCAAATTCGATCTCTTGTTTCATACCGGCCTCCTTACAATGTTTTCAACGCTCCAAAACGCCCGATGTCTGCAGGAACGATGTTTATGCCGCAGCTGCCGACATATCTGCATATTGAACCACCTGGACATTAGCAATGCAATATAATTGCTGTATCCGATGCAATTACATTCCATGGTTGCTGCGGTCATGAATAAAAGATGAAATAGACGTGCACTGGTGCCACGATGCGGCGTCTCCCGCTGCCTCATTGTTTTTGCGCAAATCTTTTTATATTTAAGCAATTGAAGACATTTCAGTTTTCATTTTGTTTTCAAACCCGTTGAATATTCAGTAATTCTGAACATATTCAAACATTCTCCTACGTTAAAACAATCACTCAGATGCATGGAAATACAAAGCGGTGCAACACATGCGCAGAAAAAACGCGCCAAGAGTCACTCACACGAATTAAACCATTCGAAGCAGGACGCATGTGCGTACTTTCATGTCGATGAACGAGGAAATGGTCGATTCAAGGCCACTACACCTGCTTCACTCACATCCCCATGACATTGCCCCGATCCACCTTGATACCGGCCGTGTGCTCCCAATCCTCCCCATGCCACATTGACGTCAGCTCGCTTCTGGCATTTGCAGCCCTCAGCGCCCGCAATGCGCTTCTGGAAGCAGCCTGAAGGGAGGGTTTGGGCTGCGCTGCTGCCGTCTCCCTGTGCGTCCGACCCTAAGTACAGATGATAGAGTACTCTGTATTAGATTGCACGCATTGAAACAAAGATATTATGAGGTTGTGTGATTATTTCTATGAGGGGGATCCTTGACAGGTGAGCAGGTGGGCGGGTGAATGACGGTGACTGATGAGTGGAGTGTTCGCACTAATTCTCGTGCCAGGAGCAATAATGGCGCCAATCGTGAGATTTGCACTGAAAGCAGTTGGCGGTTTGATGTATCGTTGCTTTCACTGCGCGAGGATCTGGATGCTGAACAGGCACCAATCAGAAGTTTGGTCAGAATGCAGCAACAGCAATGGCAAATCGCTCTCTGTTCTGCCCATGATCGCGTCCTTGCGAAAGGGTACTTTCGGCTCACCAACACTTTTTTGGTCGAATCGGCCAATCTGTCGGCTTTCCAGTGCAAGGGAGCATCTAGCGGCCGCTTTCCGCCTCGAACTGCGCTAATTAGTAGTAACAGCTAATAATAATTAACATGTTAATTAAAAACATAACTAATGATATTCATATTCAGTCGAAACTTGTCAATTCGCCCCAATGAGACACCGTCAACAATTCAAGAAAATACCTTTCCGCAGTGCTGGCACCCGCCGTCGCCGCCCCTGGCCTCCATGCCTGTCCACGAAGACCACGCCTGCAGCGTAGCCTTCAGCCCTCCCATGCTCCCGGCCTTCGACGGCGGCCCCCGCACAGGCTCCAGGCGGCCCTTGGGGCCCGGCTGCGCCACCACCTGTGCCTCCTCCCACCTCCCGATGCTGGAGCACGCGCCCATGGACATCACAGCCCCATCCGCCGCTTCACGCCCCACCGCTCATCCAAGGGCCGCCGCGCCGTACAATCTGCGGTCCCTCCCCCGTCCCGCGAACCAGCCCGTGCCTCAAGGAACGGGGGGGAGTTTCCCTCGGCGCGCCGCTTTGCGCTCCTTTTTCTGCTCTTCGTTTGGAGGTCGCCTTTGTGCTGACGTCCAGGCGACTTGCGGCTGACCCTCAGGGCGGGGCGGTCCGCCTGTTGGAGGCGGAGGGGCCGCTGCGGCGCTGCTCTCGTTCCTGCTGAGGTCTGGCGCCCCCCGGCGGGCCGCTGGAGGCGGCGAAATGTCGTGGCGCACGAAGGCCACGCCGGTGTGCGTCGGGGCGCCTGGGCGGGAAGCGCGGGACTTGGTGCGGGGGGCCTGTGGGAGAGGCTTCGAGCTGTGCGTCGACGTGCTCTTCTCGCTGACGACGTTCCTGTCTTTCCTGTGCGTATTTGGCCGAAAATCGATATGTTCAATTGAATCCGACTTCGTCCCGTCCATGGTATTCTCCTGCTGCTAGTCGATATGGCGCATTCATTGCATCAGGTAATCCAGTCCCCTTTGATTAGTTGCCTTTGATGCCAGCGAATCGGGTGGCCGATGTACGGCTCCTTGCCACGGGCAAAGTGGCCGCATACGCCCGGTGAGGGTTACACGTTGTGGACGGTCCGCAACAAGCAGAACTCACCTCGTTTAATATCAACTTGTTTTCGCTTACGGCTCCATTTTTACGCTAACGTTGTTACTCGTAAAAACGCATAAATAGATAAGCGTCTATTTTCAAGGCAATATTTGCGCATGTTTGTGGCTCGTCGACAGGCCCAGATTACACGATGACGTCCCAAGCACTAATGAATTCTCCAACCGCTTGGGCGCTGGCAACGCAGGGGCCACCTCGCCCTCGGCAAGGACAACGACGTCGTCGCGCAAAAATCCGTTTTATGGACATTTCAGTTCGTCTACCTTCCACTCCCCGGCCTGCCTGATTTGGTATGTACTGTCTTGAAGTACACGGGGATGATTATTACGCATTTTTACGCCTATGTATGCGTAGAAACGTAAAAAACCATTCTTTACGCGTAAATAGGAACAAACACAAACATGTTCATGCCGTAAAGGCTGAGCCTGTGTCGGTGTTGCAAACAGTCTTTTTGCTGAAAATGCAGATCTCTTAATAGTTTGTTCGTGGCTTTTGAAAAGACCACGATTTCGGCAAAAGGACAACGGCGCCCACCGTGCTCCATTCTTAAACGTATCGGTATGGTATCGCCCGCTACGGTTAAGTGCTACTTCCTGGAATTATTATCACCTTCTTAAAGTAGACCACTTTTTTTGGGAAACTGTGGTGCAGGTCTCAATACTTTGTAGCGGAATTGACGGAATGTAATGGAGTGAATGTGTTTAAATCGGGATTAGGGCCGTTGGGAGGGAACTTTGGACGGCCAACGGGAGTGTCCGTTGTGGGCACACTTGGATTCTGTGTGAATGGCGTTGCCGCTACGCAAACTGGGTATGACTGGCTCAGTGAGAAAGTGTTTGGCACAACTCTTAAAGTTGTGGCTAGCTTATCGGCAGCGACCCTTGTTTCAGGGCGGGGTTGGTGATAAAGTCCAGGAAACCGAACTGAGCACAGTTTTGCACGGCTGGGAACGCAGTTTCGAGACGATCCGTGCAAACGGGGAACTTGGGACTAAAGGTTGGCGAAACGAGTGTGTGGCTGTCTCGTTTTTCGCTCCCGTCCACCCCTTCCCAGGTTATTGGCTTGAATTTTAATGTAAGGAGAGACAATTGGCAAACTGGTGTGACGGCACTCGGAACTTCGAGGTGTTAAAAGTGCAGAGATTCTGCGTATGTTTTCTGCAGTTTTAGAGTAGATGGTCAGGCGCCCCGAGTGTGCCCTCCTTACCCGAGTTAACGTAAAGAAGCAAGTCTACAAACGGGTGGGCAAGGCCCCCCGATATTTAAGTGCATGCACGCAGCGCGTTTCCTGAAAGGGTGACTGAGCGTGTACTATGTACGTAATGTACTGAGCACATTGTCGCTGCGCGCGGACGCTTGGCGGACCTGGCTTTGGCACTCCACCCGGCATGGGCAGCCGACAGGCGTCGGCGGCCGGGGCCCGGCCCCCCTCGTCGCTCGAGTGCGCTTCGTTGGACATCGAAGCACAGCGATCGAAGGCCTCCCCTTCTCACGTGATGGGCGAAGACGACAGCCATGCAGAAGGTGGGCATTCCAGTGCGGAATCGAGTTAGGGGGGCGTGCCCGTGAGAAGCAGCACCGGGGTTGTTGTATCCCGCGCGGACGGGGGCAGGCGGGGCAAAAGCGCTCGAAGAATTGATTTGGAGTCAGTGACTTGGGCACACCAATCAACGGCGTGGGCTGGTTTGGGGATGGACGGCGTTTATTCGTGGGGGAGAGTGCCTCGCGTGCCGTCATGTGAAAAGGATTGCGCCCTTTCTTGGCACTCAGCTTCAGAAGTCTGGATCAGGTTCCCTTGCTCGCTGGCTATTGTTTAGCTGTCGACTTGAACAGGCAAATTGGTGAAGAAACATGGACGGGGATGTTTGGGTGCCATGGGCATTGCGTTGGCTTTGTAAGCCCTCTGCCCCCTACGCTTTAAGCACCCTAATGGATTGTATTTTGGCGACCAAGGGTACACTGGAAGGTAAAAGACTTGCGGCGTTCGGCAAAAACCTTCAGCAGTGCTTGGATGTCAGCTAAATGGTTCCTTTCCATCCGCCCACCAGCCCCTTTTGGCTCAGAAAGAAAGGGGTGCATCATTCTTGTCTTCTCCTCCATAAGCTGCCAGGAAAGTGCGAGGCGTTGGGCGCCCTGTTCACAGTGTGCAGCTGGGAGGTAAGCTGATTGACAGTCTCGGGACACTGAACAAACACCAATTGGATATTTCATCGCCCGCAAGCGCCTGCAAGACGCGAAGGTTTAGTTTGTCACAGTTGCTTGGCAACTGCAATTCATGGAATTGCGGCTGGTGCGTGTGCAAATTTCCAGGCAGATTTACGGACGATGGACTTGTTTGCATTTGATATTGCAGAGCAATGCAATGCCCCTGTGGGCCTGCCGCTGTGCTCGGTGTGTCAGAAGTGCCCAGCCAAGTATCGGTGTCCAGGCTGCAGCACCCGCACATGCTGCCTGGCCTGCGTCAGAGGGCACAAGGAAGCAGCACAGTGCAGTGGGAAGAGGTCCAGGACAGACTTCATTTCCATCAAGGATTTCACCGATTCGAACCTCTTGTCAGGTGGGGCTGTTGACAGGGGCTCTCCTGATTGTGGTGCTCTTCACGTACCTTCTTTCTTGTGTCTACCATCTTGTTGGGTATGTTGTTGAAGTCCCAGATGTGGCAAATTCTGTTGTGTTGACAGGAGGCATGCCCTTCAAAGGGAACCCGCCCCTTCTCAAATTCTTATGTGAGCCTCTGTGCTGTGTCGTGGAATGCATGCAGAAGATGCAAGTTCTGAGCCTGTCCCATGCACAATGTTGAAGCCAAAACCTGTGGGCATGCCACAGACAGTAATATGCAGTGCACAGTGAATGTTTGGATTCCAAAGCTTTTGTTTTTGTTGTCTATTTTACATTCCAAAACTCCTACAACACATTCGGGAGTGCAGGGGCCCTCCCACCCCCAACACCAGCCTCCTGTCCACTGTGCTTATGAATGGGACTTGGATGTTGTGCTACCTCAAATGCAAGTGCAAGACGAATTTCTGTGCAGACAACTATTGTGGTTGTTGTTCATTTCTCATCAGTGCTGCTTCGACACCGAATTTTTCTCAACCTGACATTGCAGTTTCTTGTGATGATCGTTGCATCCAGCTACAGCCTCGTGAACAGCAGGACATCTTATCGAACCTTTCCTGCCATCACGTTGAAACCTGCAGTGTGGAACACCTTGAAACTGCCGTTGCAGATGTTGACAAATCATACCCAACACCTAGAATGTGGTGAGGGACAAACTGTGCATCCATTGAAGAGCCCCAATGCCACTCAATCAGTCTGAGTATGTTGTGTTGCCCAGATTTCAGATTCCTGGAAGAGCTGAAGACCGCCAGTGACTGTGCATCAAGGCACAGACCCAGTCACAGGGGCATGAGAGAATGGCCAAAGAGAATGAAGATACTCATGAGTGAGGCACAGAAGCGCCATGTTGCCCTTCAGTTCCTCCCACAAGGTGCTGAATTAAGCCAATGGGAACCTCCAAAGAATGAGTCGCAACTCTCTAGTTTCGGCAGCATTTAATGGTGTTCTTGTTCCCTCAAACATTGCTGCTGCTAGCTTAACATCAACCAATAGTTGTACAGGCTGCGGTTCTTCATACACGTTGCCAATTGGTATGCTGTCATCGTATTTGTCATGTTTGATGTGGGTGTGGCAAGTCACTGTGCTTCTGGTGGCTGATATTAGTAAGAGCCAGGTGCAGAGTTCCATCTGTTTCATGCACCAATGCATCAGATGCGATGTGTGACTTGTTTGTTGGCCTGCTCCTTGCCGATGGCAGGGAATCCCTTCTGACCATTGTTGATTCTGCTTTCGCAGGGATGAAGCGGCAGCGCTTGAACTCCACTTGGTATAACATCAAAAGACAACGCATTCACTGGGACATCGAGTGGCGATTTGCCTGTGCCAAAGTAGAAATAATGGAGAAGAGGTACCTTGATGTTGCCAAAACCTCCTGCCCTGTGTTTCTGGAAGATGCTGTGCAAAGCATCAACTTTTGTACTGCATTCTTGTCACTGAATGTTTCATGTCCCCAAGCTCCAAAAACAAACTTACCAAGGGCCTCAATCTCCTCAAATAGCTTACAGCGGAGTCCAGAGCCGTGTTGGCGGTGCACACATTCCGAAGGAAAATAGTGAGGACCGGAACTGGCAGTAGCTGTCTCTTGCTACTTTGTGTGTTTGTTTGGGATTCAGTTGGCGGCAGCATTCTTGGCTGTCCAATCCCGACTCCTAGGAAGTATAATGTACTGACAGAGGAGATTCATAGCTGTGAACCAAATGTTGGCCTGAGCCATGGCACAATTTGCAATAAGCACTGGCGCACATGCCTTCAGTTAGAAGGGAAGTTCACAATGGCACATTTCCAGTTTGGGTCCATTCAGCGTTGCCAAAACTTCAATCTCCCTCATGAACCCACCAAGCAAGGGTGCGAGACAGAGTTGGTGGTGTGATTGTTTGCAGCAATGCTCAGCCACTTTGCTAATGGCCAAGTCGAATATGGCCCAAATGGACTTTGAGGCAAGCATTTAGGTTGTTGGCAGTCACATTTTGGAGAATCTGCACGTAAACTTGTGCCTGACATCACCTTGCAGGTGCGAGTACTGTATTCCTCACTTTTTGACAAAGTAATGAAAGGAGGTGCATTTTGTTCATGGCAGATGTATTCCATCCTCCAACACGTTCACTACTCTCTGCAGCATCCCTGCCTCAAGCTGTTGTCTTGGGAGTAACTCTTCCGATCCATTTGCTGATACCAGGTATCAACACGACAAGGAATGGCAATGTGTGCACGCGCAGTAGATTGTCATAAAGTAGTCACTCAGTCCCTTGAGGTGTGCTACTGTCCTGTGGACAGGGTTGATGAGGACACCAGGTTAGATGAACTGCTGCAAAAGCACCTGAATTTCGCCATTGGGAAGGGAGCTCTGCTGCACAAACTCAAACCCTACTCAGAGGCGGGGGTGGAGCAGCTGCAGGTAGTAATGCGAAGGGAAAGGTGCAAGGTGGGTCAGAACACGAGTCAAGTGTGCGGCGATGGTAGGGGACCAATAGACTTTATAGACTGCGTCAGTGCCTTCGCCCGATGGTGTTGGCTTCATGCCTGCTTTCAGTCCAGAGGGCTGGATCCTAGTTGCATTCAAGTGTCTCACTCGTTGTGCACGTTGTTGAAAACTGCAAACAAAGAAAAGGACGTTCCGTTAATACGGCTGTTGGCTCTGGGCGCTGCAGTGCTGACGCGTTTCTGCCCCCTTCAAACTTTGTCACTGACTTTAACTGCGGAACTGCCAATGCTGCTGTCAGGGGAGTGCAGTCTAGCTGCACCACGATGTTCGTTCCCTCGCCTCCCCATTTCACGACTCCAGCTGGTCGGTAGAACTGCGCATGCAGAATTCCTGAAAAACACCTAGAAATAATGAACTTCATTGCTTCCTTTGTACCTTTTAAGACTATCGCTTCTTCGACATTGGGCTATGTGCACTACAATATAGGCTCCTCTGCCGATTGCCAATTCAATCGTTGCGGATGCCTGGCGTAGTCATCCTGCAACGTCCTTTGAATGGGTAGGGAATTGCGAGCATTGGAAGGAGACAGCGGTGGCCATACCATAGGTTACCTCTACTTTACCCCACGTCCAGTAGTCAGGCTTCCCTCAGGAGACGACTGGTTCAAGATGGCATTTGAAATCTTGAACATCTTACAAACCATCATGGGTCTAATACGCCTTAAGCACACCTTAGCCTTAGCGACCATTTAGGCAAAGTTAGTGCAGGATTAGGTACCAAGTACTTGGTTTATGTCCATGTCGCGTACTGCTGTGTAGGGGGAAACACTATGTCGAAAGTGCTATGGTTAGCGTCAATTTGACGCTAAGGGGATTGGGGGGGGAGGGGGGGCCGACCTGTGACGCTAAGATTTTGTGTAATTGCAACAGAATCGACATAAGCTTGGAAGATAACCCAAAAGCTGCTGAAAAGCAGCAATAAGCGTATGGCTTGCTCAAAAGGTCTCTTTGGCGTTCCCTTTGGCGTTCAGTCTTCACAAAAGGCCCCATAAAATCTCGATTGACGGCCTTCAAAACTGCCCCCCATCATCTGCTATGGCATTTTGCGTCTCAGTTTCAGCCCAATAAAATCGCTGCAGTTTTGGCTGTTTTTCTTTCTTCAAATCATAAAAAATTGGCACCACACCATTACGTAATGATGTTGAGTCATCCTGGCTTCGACATAAGGATTGATGCTGGTGGTGGTGGTGGTGGTGGGGAGATGGTTTTACAAAGTGACGAGGCGAAAGAGCGTGTGTGTGTGTGTGTGTGTGTGGCGTATGGTGGGTGGGTGGGTGGGGTAGGAAATTAGAGGGCGTGAGGGAAGGCGAAGGGGTGGGGAATTAAGGGGGCGGGTAGAGGGTGAGGTGGGGTAAGAGTGAAGCAAGGGAGTGGGGCGGGGTGAAGTAGGGCGAAGGGTGGGGTAAGGGTGACGAAGGGGGGGCTGAACACAAACATATGCTCACACAGGTGTCTTTCTTCAAATACTGCCTCATTAATCGTCGATAGCAGCCGCTAACGAGAGATGTCTGTTTGTTCCGGCCGAGTGATCCCGATGTGTTTTGTGAGGTCTCCATCCGCATGTCGACACTGGTGGACGTATTACGCAGTAGAAACCCTCACTGGTGGCATTTCCAAAGTATGTCAATGCACAGCCCTCGCAACTGCGAGGCGGTGCTGGATGCCGCTCCCATCCACAATCGTTCAGTCTCAGCGTGTTTTCTGTACTTGCATCCAGGGCACTAAAAGCCACCTGCGCGGCCTTGTTATTCTTTTCCAATTCTGTGCACTGTTCTGTCATGCGCATAGTGCATCCGTCACACAATGTTCTGTTGCACGCATGGCAACAGCTTTGATGTGCATCATATCCTGTAGCATATATGCTGTGTTGATTCTTTTTCACTTCTTGACTGCTTGATTAACGGATGGATTGACGGGAAGGGCACTGACTGACTAAAGGCGTTACTGCAGGCAAACGAGGTTGACTACTACCTGCTGGACAAGGCAGCACCGCTCCGGGAGCAGCTGGTGGGAAGGGTCGTCATCGAGTTCCCAATATTCACTGTCCTGCTGCCCAGTGAGATGAGTTCTTACACCATCCACAAGGCGCAAATGGGACAAACCGCGAACGGGGTCTCAGAGCAGCAAGCAAGCGGCCAGGAGCCATTGCATCGATGACAGTGACGTGCAGAATGTGTGACAAATAGTTTAGGTTGCTCGTGAACTGGTTTAGTCTGTTTGTAAGCAGGCCAAATCCCATGCTAAGCCTTGGTGTGATTAGTATTGCGGCTCAAGGATCCTGGTCTTTGCGCAAAAATGCGTGTGTGTTCATGGCGTCCTTCGACCATGTGAACCAGATGACCGAATGGTTGGCTGGGGAGGGGAGTGGTGCATTGAGCGATTCTCAAGTAGACGGATTTCGTTGCAGATTCATTCAAAACAATTCTTCCACCAGCGTGCAGCGAAAGCACTGACGAGGGGGCGGAAATTTTCAGCTTCCACCCCAACAGGAGAATCCATTGCTTTCCCTCCACCTTTGCGCACGCTGAAGAAAGAGTTCGTCTCGCGGCTTTGGGATTGCCAAGCATTGTATTGCACCTATGGACCACTGAAATTGCTGTGTGATGGTCCGACCCCAGTAGAGACCTGCGCTATGTTCGATGTGTCGCTCCTCTTCACATTGCAGTACGTGGTGGCACTATGTCGATGCACTCAACGTCACACTTACTCTGGGGATTGGTGGGTGATGGATGACGGCACCAAAATCGGATGGCCAGAAACGTGCGTCCGGAATTTAGGATTGGTCTCCGTCTGAACATGCTTTGCTCAGCTGAAACACGATTTTCGGGAATTTGTCACAGGAAGAAACTGTGCGGAAAGCGCCCGTTTCTGCCTGCGAAATGTGGCCCTCTTTTCCATTGTTTGTATGAAGCACGAGTAATACTTTCCCACTGTCCCACTGGGACCAGTCGTTGACGATCAGAAGTTGGAGAGTCTGGCAGAATTTGCTGGAGTGGTTCGAATGACATTTGACCGGAAGAAGTTGCCAACTTCTTGGATTAAATCACAAGCTGTCCCAAATATCCTTTGCCACACACACCTCACCAGAGGTAACGGCTGTTGCAAGGACCCAACATTATGTCCTGTGCCAGCATTATGTCCGTTTTCACCGCGCTGGCCCTGTATATAGCTCCCCAAGAAGAGAAGCTTAGCAAAGGGCACGCTCAAATGCAGTGACGTCCACGCGCAACACAAGAGTGAGGCGCGTCCACAGCCTCTCCCCGAATCTGCAGCCCCTTTCAACGCATTCCCAGGTGGCCCAACAATCAGCCCGAAGGCATGCGTGTCGAACACCAGGATTAAATTTTTTTGACTCCGGGTCGCTGACCAGTGCGCGACGTGACGAATCAACAGCGACCTGCACCACAGTGAGCCACATTGGCGGTGAGAACATTAATGCGCAGGGTAAAGTCGTCCTTCTTTCACGAGACGCAGTTTCACGAAGAAAAGTCCAATCCTTCGTGTCGAGCACGGGACCTGCAATTGCGGCCAAATCCCCCATGACGGATTAACAAATGTTCACTTGGTGATGAACGAAGCACGTAATGATGGGTGAATCACATAAAGCGATCACTTTATGCAGCCCGAAAACAAAATTTATGGGCATTCTGTACAGTCTATCTGGCAGGCACTCTTAGTCGGGCAAGGCGTCGTTTGTGCAGTGCACATGCAACGAAACAGACATACTTCATCAAGCACTGACTGCCCTACACTCATTCTCAAGCTTGATCGCGATTGTCGTCCAAGTGCGCTGCCCACCTGTCACGTGGAAACCGCAGCACTTTGCTTCCTTGACACGAAGACCTTCTTTCCCAGCCGCATAGGCTTTGCCACCTCGGCCTTCTGCACAACATACCTTGCGAGCGTCCTGCTCAGCGCATGCCGCTCCTTCTCAGGCCCAGTGCGCTTGACATAGCTGTCCACCTTTCCTGGGGTCCATTGCCATGTCTACCGGCTTCTTGCCTTTGCTGCATCGCCGAAGCCGCCGCCTCCACCGTACTTACCTGTTTCGAAGCTGGCCATCATGCTTTTTACGCGTTCCAGCAGCGATCATGGGCTTTGCCCACCTCTTGATGAGGTTCTTGGTGGCTAAAACTGCCCTGCCCTGCCGCGCTCGATAGAGCCCAAAGCTCGGCCCCAAACCCAAGTTTGTGCAATGTCGTTCCACCGCGAGGACCCGAACTTCTCAAGAACCTCTAGGATCCGTGACAACCGTGACAGACACAATCACCCGGGCCCCCCCTGGAGGCTTGATCGAGAAGAGTTTCCATGGTGACTTCCGCGGCGAAGCGTTCTTCTTTGCCTCCGCCGATGTTGCCCGGATGAGTGGACATGGGCGGCGACTCGAGAAGTGTGAAGCCAATGACGAGTGGCACTTTTGCGATTTACCTTCGTCTCGAGCTGCATCAGCGAGCATTGCGTGTGATTTTTGATTCAATCTCATGACGATGCCAGCTGTGGGCTCGAGCAATTTGGCCTGCTATCTTCACATCACCAGTAGCACCAGACCTTAAAACACAATAATCCATGAGCGTTTGACTCATAGTTATCCTATGCACATGGAATGCGTACATGCGATTACATATAAGTAGATATTGACAAAAGCTCAACGAAAGCGCGCCCGCCGGTGAGTGCAGGGAAAACGCACGGCTGCGGAGCGAAACCAACTTCTCGAACTCCACCGCAAAAGCAGTCGGAGCAAAGAAAAATATACGCAAGATAGAGGGCCGCTCGTCACGCGCTGCGCACTTGGGGAGGCTGAACACTGCCTGTCACGCCGCGCTCTAATAACGATAACTTCACGAGAACAAGTCGCGCCAGCGTGCGAAGGCTACTGCCGCGAAACTCAGGTGCACATGTCGGTTGCGAACATACGAATTGCGGTGATACGTACAATGGACCAGACTTTTCTCGTCTCGGCGCTGTGGTCAATATACAGACACCTACCCTCGCCGGACATCCGGGCGCACGCTGCAGGCTTCCACCCTGCGCCGCAATGCACCCTCCGTCAGGGTGCCGGGGGCTTATGGCCTCGCTGATTCTTTGTTTTCGACTTCAGAAGGCGGTTGGCGGTTTTGAGTCAAAGAGCATCAGAGAGCTGTGGCTGAGAAGCGGTCAGAGCACGGGCGCGAGGGGCGTTTATACCCGAAAACACCAGGCAGGCCGATCGCAATTGGTCCGGGTCAGCAGACGTTGCATTCCGGGTGAAATTCTATAGTGGTTTGATGCACCTCAAGCTACGCCCCGGCAGTCAAAGGGCGAGCAAAGGGTGCGCGCCGGGCGCGTCTCTGTGTTGCGGTCAAGGCAATTGAAGCACCGCTTGGGAGAGGAGGTCAATCCAGGGAATCCAACGCTGAGATATTATGCAGTTGCCACAAAATCGACATAAGCTTGGAAGATACCCCAAAAGCTGCTGGAAAGCAGCAATAAACGTATGACTTGCTCCCAAGCTCCTTTGGCTTTCAATCTGCACAAGAAGCACCGTGAAATCTCAAGCGGCGGCCTTCATGGCTTCCCCACATCACCTGCCATGGCTTCTTTCATCCCAATTTTCAGCCCACTGCGATCGCTGCAGTTTTGGCTGCTTTTCTTTCTTCAAAACATAATAAATTTTGTACCACGTCATTATACACTTTTGCGGAGTCATCCTGGCTTCGACATAAGGATTGATGCTAAGGAGGTGTGTGTATGTGTGTGTAAGATTTGTTACAAGAAAGAAAGAGAAACAGGTCACACAAAGCGCGCCAACCCCTACGCAAGTGTATGTGAGGCTCTTTTCCATGATGCGACAAGGGGGGATCTGAGAATAAAGTCAAATTGACGCTGAGCGTACCGAGTTCGACATAGCGTCTCCACTTCACTTGCATTCGAGAATTCACAAATTCATGAAATCCATTACAATACAAGCGACGCTACGCAACAGCGATACCATGTGACATGGCCTGAAAATCTTGCCACTAGTGCCCAGTACTGGGTTTTGGTCGGTTTTTAGTGTTGCGCTTTGCTAGCATCGAGAGAGCGTTTAACATTTCAATGTATTTATCCTAATAGGTAGGACTTTCTTCACGGTTCATTTTCGGACACATTCGGACGATCATTGCCATCGATTCCTTTGACGGTCCTGATAGTCCGTTTGCGCATTGCCGCTGCTGTCACACATTCAACAGGCAGTCCATCTCACACTGCAATGCTCCACTTTGTTAAAAATGATGGACATACTGCTCAAAGGAGAGAAGCAAGTTTTGTTTCTCTCATCATTGAACAGAGTATTACAGCACCACCAGTTGCTGAACAAATTGGCTGATAGACTGTGGTGCTTGTAATTGCAGCCCGTTGCTGGTACATTCTGGTGTACACACGCGACCGCCAGGCAAAATTTCTACGCCATTAGGTTCGCTGCTCGATGAGATTGGAGTCTTGCATTGATAATTGAGATTTAGGATGCCAATGACATATGCTACGGTACAGTTCGCGACTAGCGCGTTTTCAATTCTCCCACATGCAGGCTTGGCTTTTACGTTATAAAACCTGACAGTGTTTACGTTTATGCTTTTGCGCGTAAAAATGCGTAAAAAGGTGTAAATGCAACATACAAAATGCCTGTTGTACATAAGGACAGAGTGGCAGCCAGAAGCCCTGGAAGGGGCAGAAGACGAGTTTTTGTTAAACGCCATTATCGCCCTTGCCAAGGGCAAGGTGGACATTGTGTTGTGGGTGCTGGAGATGACGCAGTACTGACCATTGTACGCAACTTTAATCGTGTAACCTGGGTGTCCCAGGGAGCCGTAAAAACGTAAAAATAGCTGTAAACATAGGGCCCTTTGCAAATTTACGTTTTTGCGCGCAAAAACCTAAAGTAAAAACGTAAACGTAAACGCCAAAACCAAGCCTGCTGGAAATGGGTCCTACGCTTACGGGCTCCGTTCTTGTGTGGAGCATCGCCATGAGCAATCATATATAACAATTGTGACTATGTTAAAACTGCCGTTAGTCATGAGCACCGGCACATCATAGGCGGGCTCATGACCTACATAGGGCAGCTGACTGGGCCACTATCAAACAGCCAGTCAGGGTGAACAAGAAAGAAAAAAGGAAGCCAGAAAAGAAAAAATAGATATGCGTTCACAAAAAGAACAAGGGAGAGCCACTATGCAACCGGCATATCAAGAAAATATCAAAGGTTTGCTGTATCGTTACAGTTTATTATGCTTAACGTGCTGCCTGGACAATGTTTGTAGGGAGAAGACCAAGGAAGCAAGGTCAGTCACAACCCCTCAGTGGCTGATCTGGGCATGATGAAGAACACTGATGCCACCTGATTGGGGCCTGATGGATCATAAATAGGATCGCTGGAAGTTTCGGGGAAAGCGGTGAATAGTTGCTTGAGAAAGGCAGCGTCAGGAAACTGAATTGGGTGGACACAAGCTATCTTAAGTTCTCAGAAGGTCCGAGGGTTTGAACTTCACGATCGTTTGATGTTGTGCATTGTAACTGTAGTCTGCCTAAGGATTTGGCCAAAGAAGGATAACTGGCTGTGTGCGTGAATGGGCCGCCTTGAGGCGTTCAGCCCAGGGATATCAACAGGACACATGGGCAAAAACTGGATAAAGAGAGTTGCCCTTTGAGCATGCCATTAATCGGCTGTGAAACAGTTAAAGGGCTTCTGCTGCTTATAAACTAACATAACTGAAAAAGGCGTTTACCAAAACTTGATGATAGCCCCGGCTAGCTTCCACACTAATAGTAGGTCGTTACGGTTGAAGAAAAGAAAGGGGGTACAGATAGTACATGACGATATAACCAAAAATGGGCAGGATCATCAGGGATAGCTCAGACAAGTCCTTCACTCACTGAAGTAGACGTAGGACAATGTCAACACGATGAACAGGAACATATGACAGCAAAGGGAAAGGCCTTGACGGAATGTGATGTGTAGTTTGTTAAAACGAGATTTCAACTGCCTAGAATAGCTCGCCTTGACGGTGACGCGTTGCTGGGATTGGGTGCAAATTTGCTGAGCCATGGGCACCCCAAGAATAGACCTGACGCTGTCTTATGATATGACTTCAGCGCTATGGCAAGTGGCCGTAGGTTGCCCATGCCCGTCATGGGCCAGGCTTGGCCTGAACATAGTATTGGGTCGCTCACATGACAGCCTGACGGGCTGTCATGTGTGACTATGCCCACACCACCCTTCACGTCACAACCTTGAGTGGAGTGCACGCCACTCATGTCAACCTAATACGGACGGATGCACGGGTACCATCCCGTACCTTGGGTGCGCTCCCACAGCTGCCTCAATGTGTCATGTGTCATAGCTGCCTTCGATGTCGTACGACAACCTTGGACTCCGAGCTGTGGGGCGCCTCTGAGGCGTACGCACGATGGTGGCGACTTGCAGCGATGGACTTGAACGTGGCTGCGATAGCGCGGCTGCCAAGGCGCTAGGACGATGACGATGGCGAAGTCGAAGTGGCCTGGCGGTGCTGCTCGCATGGCTGCGATTCGTCTCGCCATGCATGGACTTTGCATGCCCAGGTGGACCTGCGATGGCCCCAAGGGATGTTGGAGTCTATGGCCTGACAGAAGGTCAGGTGCGGTGCTGGATTTGAAGGCCTGCTCAGCGATGGTGGGCGCGATCGAGGCGGTGGCGCCCGCTGCGGAGGCATGGGGAAGCGGGCGAGGATGGAATCAGGTGATCGCAGGAGGTGGAAGGCCTGAGGCATGCGCGATCGGGCAGCAGGTGGTGGGGCAGAGTCAGGAGGCGCTAAGGACGTCGCTGATGGCGAAGGGCAGCGGCTGGAGTCGGCGCGGAGCACGCGGAGGTGGCGACGGTCGCTGGAGAGGCGCAGAGAGGCTACGTCGTGATTGAGGACAGCGCCAACGAGGCGGATTTACTGGTGTACGACGACATGGAGACCGACATGGACCTCAGCGTCGATGCAGAAGGGTTTGTAGAGAACGGAGGGGATGACTGGGCTGTCATACCCCGGCTGGCCTGAGGCAGTACGGTGCATGATAAAGTGGGAATCGCTGGTTGAGCAATAAGTGAGTATTGATGACTAACTACTGAATATTTGGTCCGATGTTTTAATAAGCAAGGTAATCATAACTCTGAGTGTTGAATCAGAAGGGGTATGATGTGTCAATTCGGTCAGTAGTGCTGGGAGAAGGATGAATGGGTATACTAAGGGGGATATTGATTTGACCCTTACGGTATGAAGGGGACATGAATGAATTCTGGGGGATGATTGGTGAAGTTAGGGGCGGTGATCAGTGCCTGATCGGGTTTGAGCGGGAAGTTGACTAGACGGGGAAGGGATGATCAAGGAAGCTGGTTGGGGATGATCGGAATCTTTGGGGGAATATTCTGGGGGCTCTTGGGAGTGGGGGACAGTGGCTGTGGGGTATAAATAGAGGGGTGGGAACCCCTTTGAAAAAGCGAGTTTGAACCGACCAGCTCCTGAGCCAATAGGCAAAGGAACCTGGGAACGGAACCTGAACCAATAATTGTAATACAGGTCGTGATTCGTGGAGAATCACATTGTAATTTAATTTTGGATTCTGTTCATTTCTTGTCTAACTAAAGGGAATACAAGCTAAACTACAGCCTGGTCTATTGGGAAAACCTGCGGGGCCCCAAACACGCTGTATATTGAGCTAACTTCCCTTGGTTTGGATTTACTGGGGAAGCCTACGGGGTCCCAGATCCAGCCCAGTACTCTGTGGGGAAGCCTTCGGGGCTCCCACTAAAGTACTGTAGTAAAGATTTAAGTACAGAGTTCAAGAAGATATATACCACTATAACAGCTCAGAGATCAGTCAGTGACAGCGATTGGTGGTAATTAGCCATATTACAGGCTGGTCAGCGTTTGATTGAACATAAAGGGAGAGAAGGTAAGTAGTAAAGGTAAGGAAAAGTTGAGTTGATTCCGCGCTTGCTCAGGGTCAGCTAGCAGCTGACAAAGTACTGCCTCAGTAAGGTCCAGTACTGGAGAAGGGTAGAGATTGGAAGTAGCGCGAATTTATTACAAGACTGGAAACATACAAGTCTCGTTCATTTTCCTCTGAATGCTATCTAATGAAAGATTCTAAGGCATGAGTCAGACTGAGGAAAGCCCCAAAGAACTAAACCAGGAAATCGGAGTTCAAACTCCTGCGGTAAAAGTTGTGCCATCCCGGTGCCCCCCAGCTCCTGTGAAGGTTGACCTGTATAGAGACACACAGGAGACTCAGAGGCCATCTTTGAAAGAAGGTCAAGCTCGTCAGCTGCGAAAAAGCTGGAACGAGCTGTCAGAGAAAGTCTTTGAAAACTGACTCGCACAGAGCCTTAATACGTTAGTCCTAAAAACTGGACGTCCAACTGTATGTTGATGACGTGCTGATCTCGTTTGAAGATGTCCAAAATCCTGGAAAACATATAAAGGATTGGACAAGAGTGTTTATAAACCCTAACCAACTGTCCCAACTTTGTAAGGCAGTTGGTTCTGCTCTACTAACCTTAACGAGTATCAATTTGATTATCCAAGGACCAGTATTGGCAACGAGGACTGCAGGACTAATTCGGAAAATAGGTGCACTAATCGGACTCCTCATTTGCCCTTTAATGCGTGGGGAATCTCTCCAGCTTGCTAGTCTGGCCAGGGAAATAGCCAGACTGAAAGGGCAATTGAATTTTCTGTGGAATTCTGAGCGTGTAAGGCGTTACCAGAATAGGCAGGAAAGGGACGCAGCACCCGTCACGTCACAGCCTGTGACGAGTGTGATTGCTGGTCCTATCTCCAGCCCAGTCCAATTTAAGCTGGCCTGTGCATTTGCAGCTGGAGTAGTAATAGGTTGTTGTGTGTCCTTGGGATCCCTTTGTTTGGGGATCTGGATTGGGCACATTCTCTAGGAAGTGTCAACGTGGCCGTGACTCACCAGCCACACTAGGCAGTCACACGCTATGGCCATTCAACAACTAAGTGTGGGCGATTGTCCAATGGGACTGCCGCAGCCCCAGATCGTTGTTACACTTGTCGGAGCCCCTCTTTCTGCAAACAAATCCCATCGCGCCTCGAGACGTCTAGAACCCTCTTACCAGCTTTCACCATTTCCTAGTTTAAGGGGTTTGCAAACATAAGTTCATGACCCACAATTAGCAGTTGTGCAGCTGGTGTTGAGACATCCCTTGGACGATATGCAATGCGGGTTTGGCCTTAGGCATTGATCCAAGCTGCCCACTCAATATCTCTTTCAAATCATCTGTTTAGTTTATGATGTTATCTCGGCCAGTCAGCCAACACATATGTCTGAAGCATCCCACATCGGGTGCAGGCACAACACGACTGATTGCGTTTTGACATTTGGTGTTGGGCTTCAGGGCACATCCAGCTGAGTTATCGACTGTGAGCAAGCAGGCTACTTCTGGTACAAACTAATGCTTCCAACTGACAGTAATACTCTATGTGGTTGGTGCCTTCGCGCATTTTTGGATCATCTGAACGGGCACGAATGCACCAAGTGCACAAGCGCACCAACGTATCTTGTGCTGGCGAAGTGATGCCAAACTCACCCCCGATGCCACCATGCAGATTCCGCGCCCAGCCCTCGATGAGCAGCCGCGGCATTAGGCCCCGCCCACAGGAGACCGCCTCCCGCGAGCAGAGGGCCGGCTCGCCGCAAGATCCCCCGGACGCAGAGCGTCCCTTCGAATACAGGGCGGCGGCAGCCTTTGGAACAGAAACCCCAGCGATCGGGACCCGCCAATGCTGCCTCATGTCACCACCCTGACCCCAGGACGGGTGGCCACCAAGGGCTGCGCGCCGGCTGCCCCGAGCCGCCCGCGCGGCCTGGCGGAGTCCCCAGGCACTGCTCGTGCCTCCCTGCGCCCCCTTCGACTGCACGTCGCCAGTCTCTCGTCCGAAGTCACTAGACGAGCTTCGGATGCAGAGGAAATCGCCACTTCGCCGAACTCACCGACCCACAGGACCATGGGAGATGCGGGGGCGGTGGAGGCGGAAGATCTGCCCTCGCGATCCGCCTTCGAGGCGATCGAGGCGCGTCGGGCGGGGGAGCGTGCGTCCACGGCGGGGGCCTCGTGGGATGAAGCCGAAGGGGTCGAGGGGGGGCGGGTGGTGGAGGGAGTGATGATACCGGAGAAGTACGTGGACCTGCCGGCCAAGGAGGCGCTGCGGCGGGCGAGGATCGGCGCCAGGAACGCGCGCAAGGTGCCTTGGAACAAAGGGAGGAAGGCTTCGGCGGGTGAGGGGGGTGCTGGTGTTGTGGGTGGGATTGTGTGGGGGTACGGTGCTGGTGCACGTGGTTTCAGAGAGCGGGAATGCCGGAAGGGAGGCGCCTCCGTCCCTAGCCAGAAAAAGCCTATGGTCAGGTCCCAATGCTGCGCCCCACGTTCTGAATGGTGCCCGTGTTGTCCATCCAGACCAGTGTTTAGCGGTAGAAAGAATGGAGAACAGGAACGGGCAGGCAGGAGGGTATTGGAATTTGCGCTGTGAATTTTTTGCACCTCTGTTTTTATGGATTGAAGCACAATAACCGCTGAAGAGCTCAAGGCCTCCAAACGAGGACCATAATATCAACTCGTACACTTCAGCAAAATCCACATGCCTACTATGGGCATGCGCCTCCCAGAAAAGAAACCAGAACTCTGTCCGTCCGGGAGTGCAAAGGCTGCAGAACTCCTGGCAAGAATTTGGGCGCTATACCCAGACAAAGGAAAGTTGTTCAGACTTTTCTGAGCCCAGCAGAGGAGTTGCACAGCAACCAGCAAGGCAAGGCACACGCAACCTTGATTGGAGAGGCTGCCTCTCCCCGCGTTGTGACAGTGTGAGGATAGTTGCAGCCCAATTGGCTTGGGTTAGGAAGAGATGATGGTTGTCATGGAGACAGAAAATTTGGCCATTCGTGTCTGTGCTCTTGCAAATCATCAGAAACATGTGTGCAGGCCTCTAATCAGTGAAGAAAAAATTTGAGGCCATCACCTTGACAGTTGAGCAGTTCACTGGGCTGCATGAATGTCAACGCGACACACACTGCTGCTCTGAGTTCTATCTTGGAATGCTTCAGTTGTACTTGCCCACATTGGCTGGTTTGTGTGGCAGCACTTGCAAACAATGCTGAAGGACATGTCATTGAGAAGGCTTGACTGAGTATATGTGCTCTTGGGGTTATGGTGTAGATTTGTTGGCAAAAATAAAGGCGGGGACGCTGGAGGCCATGCAGAGGCCGGAAGTGAAGCAGAAGCTTTCTGAGAGGCGGAGAGGGCCACACACTGAAGAAGCCAAGGTGATTTGCAATGTTACTTCTGACCTTGGAGACTCCAACAACATATGAAAATGTGCGTGCGTGCGTGCATGCATGCATGAATTACAGAAGTAAAACAGTAATATATTGATAATCAGTATGTGATTGTGTGTATATATGTTCTTATGCTTGATATCATATCTGCATTAATGTGTCAAGTACAGCAGAAGATGTTGGCAGTTTATTGTTTGAGGCATTCTTTTGTGGCAAATGCAGTCAAAGCAGTTCCATGCAATGGTTCCTGAAGGATGTCTCAATCAAGAGCAGGTGCCCATATGCTGTCACATTACCTTCAGATATAGGCATCTTCCTGCAGCAGGACTTTGCCTTTGCCATTCTAGGCTGGTTTTATGACAGCAGCAGCAGCTTCACACTGTTTCCCTGTGGAGCTGACTGATCTGTGCACTCCTGGGTCTTGTTTGTGAGAAATCAATATGTGACTTCAGCGTGCCATCTGTGGGACACTTCGCTGGAGCCCCTCTCAGCCTGAAATGGGCAAATGGAAAAGTGCATTTGTTACTTTTTTGCAGATACATGTATAGGCATAGGTATAGGTATAGGTATAGGTATAGGTATGAATGGCTTTATTTATGTCAAAAATGAGGCATGTTGTTGACAGTTAATCTTATGTGCCCCAGTTGAGGATCAGTTCCAGTATGAAGGCACACCATGCAAAATTGCGCAAACAGAAAGGCGACCTGCTGGCTGTGAAACAGAGCGCCCAACTAAAGGTGAGGAACAATCACAAGCCGGGGTGGCACTATGAGTGTTGCCAAAGGATCAAACCAGCAGTGAATGCACATGGGGTTGAAGAGTGTCTGCTGAGCAGAAATGAGAGTAAATGATGCACTGGGCAACCCTACTCCTGGCACCCTTGGCACCTAGGCTTGCTAGTTAGCCTCCCTTCCTTGTTGTGGTAGATTACCCAGAAGCCTCCAAGAATAGGAGGATATGTTATTTCATGTACCATTGTGGAAGAAACTGGAATCCGAAAATTCAACAAACAATAAAACAGTTAAGTTGTGTGATGATATGCTCAGATGTCCTGTATGGTATGATGATATGATGTGACATTATGTACGAGTGTGTGGATGGATGGGACATATGTACAGGCATGAATGTGTGGTCAGGGTGGACCAAATCACTGGATATCCGTGGATGACCTGCCGTGAGATTGTAACCTTGCTGTGGCCTCTATGCACGGCTGCACAGTAGAGCAGAAAGGGCAGGCAACACATCGTTGTTGGGCGACGTCCTGACAGAGTCAGACAGCCACCTGCAGAGGCACCCACCCTTTTGTGTGAGTGTGGAGATGTCTTACGCTGTCAAAACATTTCACACATGGGAGCAACACCACCCAGAGAGATCAGGTTATGCCCTTTTACTGTGCAGCACTATAGGAGCAACCGACAGCCAGGGTGAAAATCGAAGCAAAGAGCAGGCACAAAAGCAGCAAAAACATACTCTCGGGGTGTCTGTATGGCTAGAAACACAAATTTTTGGTGTTTATTTTGAGATGTTACTTAAAACCCAGAAACCTATAATATATGGGAGCACCGTGTACCAGGAATCTGCTGGGTTGCTTTCCGCAGTCGTTTCGCAGCTTTCTGAGCCACCAACAAACGAACAAGGGCATGCACAGACAATGTTCAACCTGGGCACAAAGGCCTTGAGCTTCAGTGAGGAGAGCAACTGATTCCTTTTGCACTTGATGCAGCGAGAAAGTGAAAAAGAAGATGGACTTGCCATACATAAGCCAGCTGGGCGGCAGTTGACAAAATCACCTGGCGCTCCACCTCAACGGAGCAAAAGAAGAAAGGCGATGGACGTAGAACAACGTCAGAAGATCAGCGAGGCCATAAGGCGCAAGTGGGGGGAGCCAACATACAGGGACAAGATGATTAGGGGCATCCAGGCTGGCCAAGAAAAGAGATTGGAAACGATAATGGTGGGAAGTTTTCTGCTACCTCCAAGAGCTGGTTGATCCTGTAAGCCCTGATGCATCAGGTGGACTGTTGCTGCCAGTTTTGGTGGCTTTCAGCTTTTAGCTGTTGTTAACTAACACTGAGACACATACTGAATGCCATGAAGTCACTTTGATCCGAATACAGGAAAATCGTGAGCAAATTGAAGAACAACCACTACAGAAGGCATTTGGCCCTTCTCAACCTTTTCTTTCTCAAAACTATGACATTTTTTTGTGTCTCACCCCATAAGGTCTTGCTGATATGAGAGTATTCCGTCAGTTGTTGTGGTGTTGTTGTCTGTGCATATCGCCATGCTCAGGTCAAGCATTGATGCGTCGGCGAGTCCGTTGAAACATGAAACGCCAGCCTGAAATCAACCCAGGCGTAGCACAGTTACAAAACGAATCGAGATTGTGGCAATTGCTTTTTGCACAATTTCCATCCGTTTCTTGAATTGGATAGTATCTTGAGATATTGTGTTGGCCATTTATCATTTTGAATCGCAATAAATGCTATGGAATATATTGGAATATGGGAAGACAAAATTACATAGTCTCAATGTTAGTTACTGAGCCATTTGTAACCTGCATTATGCTACTACAGGAGGAACTTGCCACATTGCAAGCAAACAGGCTTGGCCCACTGCTCGCAAGTTGGCTACTGCCCACATGGCCATTGCTGCTACCGTGTGCTGCTGCAATGTCCCCGGACATTGCCGAAGCAGTGAACCAGCTCTATGGCTCTCCAATAGATAAAAGAACAATTTAAAAATCACTACAATATGACTGTTGTGATGCGAAGATATGCGGGCCTAACCCAGCACTGCACTGTGTTCAGATCCATTGATGTGCCCCAGCGCCTGGGACATCCCTTTGGGCACAACGCGAATGTATTTTTTTTGGTTCTTCACTGCTGACTGGCAAGTGCATTGCTTGCAGGCTAGTGCACCTGCACGTGAGCGGGCAAAGAGCATGAAGAGGCTGGCTGAGGATGAATTGGAACTGGAAAGGCAGAGGAAATTCAAGGAGGTTACTGAAGTGGTTTCAAGGTTGGAGTATGAGATCAACAGCCTGGAGGCACAACGATTCATTCATGTTGCTGAGAAGGACGCGGACACTGTTGTGGAGATCGACGAGGTATGGATCGATTGACTCCCATTGATTGCTTGGCCTTGCCACGGTACTGTTTAGATGGCCTGTGGCTGAGCTCGATGTGCATGCAGCAGCATAGCAGACTTTGTCTGATGTGTTTTTGTGTTGTATCCTTTTTGTTGCTAAATTGCCTATCAGTGTTGAATAACTGCAGCCAACTTGCAGAGTGCAAGCAGTTGCATGTTGTTGGGGATACTCTGTTACACCTTGCCTGCAAAGAATGATTTGTTATTGAGTGTGTGCTTTGACTGAAGTATTGCCCGCCCAGCTAGTTTGAAAGAAGCAGGGAGAGCAATGCATATTCACCTTTGTTCCCTCCACTCTGCCTTTACGCTGTCAAACTTCCTGAGGCACGAACTTGGGGGTTGGTGGGCTGAAAAACACCACGTCTTGCCCTGTGTTGCACTGGTACATGGTGCCAGTTCAGAAGCGGGGGTTTGGCCAGCATTCTCTGTTCTTCCGTCCCTTTGAGCCTTAAACAGTAGGCGATAGGCTGCTCACTGATTGCATTGACTTTCTCATCTCACGATCCTTTTTTGTTTTTGTTCTTTCTTGTATTGTCCTGTGACTTGATCACACCCTGGTCACGCAACTGGTGGGCCAGTTTGTTGTCGTGTTTCTTTGCCAGGCGAGTCTATTCGTTTTCTTTCTGGATTTCGGAGCTTGTTGACCGCTAGTCCAGCTGGGATTTTCTGCATCATTACAAGCTTCAGCAAGCAAAATTTCCTTATTGGATTGCCTGCACGATCGCTCGCTGGCTCTCCCAACGCCCTTTCTGCCCCCAGCCATTTTGGCTGCATTCTTTTCTTCCCATGTATTTCCTGCCTGCTGTGGCTTGGCACATGGCTGCCGCTTGCATGTGCTTACACGTGACTGGTGCTGGTGGGCTGTCTCACCTCCGCAAGAATGGTCATGCTTTTGCTCAGCTTCTCTTGGATTCCGCAAGTAGGTCCCTCCCAGAAGCAGGTCCTGCCACAGCCCGCGGCCTATGCATGTTGGCTCAACTGCTCTCGGCCCTCCTTATCAACCCGATGGGACACCACACACAAACGACTGTGTCTCACAGCAGCACCTAGGTGCTGTGGCATCGAGCGAGCTGTTGCAACTATTCCCAACTGGGAGGCAGCCTTGGGAATGTTACATATTGGATTGTCTCCCCTGGCCCATGAGTGCACACAACCAGTGATGCAGCAGTCATTGCCCTGCCCACGGCCGTTCCCTGCCAGCCTGAATAGGTGCAAGCCACCCCCCCACCCCACCACCCCCGAACCCACACCCTTCCCCTCCCCGAACCCACCCCCTTCCCCTCCCCACTTGTGGATCTCAAGGCCAAACAGGTCACTCCGATGAAATGGAGCTGACCTTGATATGCGAAATCTATATTCACCCCTGCTCATTGCGATCTCATCAATCCGAACCATTGACACAGAACGAGACTGCTGACAAACTCGCCCACGACATATGGTCAGTGTCATTGCAGCGTTTTCGCCCTATGTTGCTGGGTTCATTTCATTTGCCACTGTGACCCATGAGGCCAATGCCCGCCTCAGCCAATGAATTTGCGGGTATTGCGTAGTGTGTGCGCAACATGCTTCACTCACAAGTGCGCGAATGGTCGTTGCATTTCGCAAAATGTGTGATTGATGCTCCTAGCTCGTCAAATTGGCGATTCACCTGTTGGTTTGGCGCTCTCGATTCCAGGTGTTGGAGGAGGCCAGAGGCGTGCTGAATCAAGTTAAGGGTCTCATGAAGCCCCTATCTCGCAAGCTTGGTTCCAGCGGCCCCAACACCAACGCCTCAAACAGCAATGGCGATGCTTCTGCAAGCAAAATGCGAACGGATGGGAATACAGTGTGAGGCTGCATTGATGGTGGGGTTGTGGTTGGCGTTTGGCGACTTGCACGACCATTGTGCGCTGTTAATCTGTGAACAGACGTGTGTTGAATGGATGGCTACAACTCCCCAGCATGAAGTCTAACCTTGACGCCCTTGTGGATGTGACAATCGATGGCGGCGTTGCAGAAGTTGAATTGCACGAGGCCTTGCACTGCCCCGAGTGTGCGGGGAATGTCTGCTGGAGGGCAGTAGTCAGGATGTGGTTTGCGCAGAGATGATGTCATCGAATTCGGCAACGGCCTCAAAGTGGGGGCCTGATGACGTATTGCGGCATTAATAGTTTGATCATCACATTTAATTGAGCGTTCTTCCTTCCTGTTTGACAGCATCAATTCGTTGCTAACCTATCCTGGAAGTATTTTGTTTAGTGCGTGAACTTTCCCTTGGCCCCCCTCGGAAAAAAGAACGAAATATATCAATTTTATGTGTGGACTTTGGAACCTACGTAGATCATGTTCCGTAAGTTTGGTGTGCTGACATGTGCCCAGCATCGCGCTGCAGGAGCATGGGCTGCATTCTGTCACTTTGCAGTGAATGTTGGATGTGCACAACTTCCTGTCGCGCTCACTACCTGCAGCTAATTTTCGTGTATTATCCCATTTGCACCCATTGCACCTCTTGCCTGGATTCGCACCATAATGCAGCCTGAGCCCGTGAGCCATTGCCCATTTCGTGCGGGCCGTTTTCAGCTGTTCACAATTTCTGTGGATAGCTGCATTGATGGCCTTTTCCTAAACGGAGCAATGCACCGCCCCTGCAGCTGTTGGGCGGTGCCAGGCAGCCCACAGTGAATGCACTTTTCCCAACGACAGAGGGTGCCCCATTCACACCAACTCTATGGCTCCCAGCGGCTTGCAACGGAGGTACGTGGGATCCTGGGATCTTGGAATCGCGTTCTGGGCAAGCTGTGTGCAGCCATGTGGCCGACATCGCCTCGCAGGCGCAACGTCTGTGTTTGGCAAATAGTCGACGAATGTAGTCAAAGGCACGCCGCAACCCACAGCCCACGAGCCAGAACCCCGCACCGCAACCACAACCCACACCACAACCCTAAATTCACATCAAAACCCTAGATTACAAACGGCCACACAAAAGCGTTATTCGCAGTCTTGTCTTGTGATCTGCACTGTCTATCCTCTCTCGGCTTGCATCCTGCACCTTTGCACTCCACTGAGCGCAAATGTGCTTACTCGGCAGTGTTTCTCAACTGGCAATGTGCAGAATGGGCCAGGCCAATATATTGTACACTGGGCACTCACGATTGCCACGACAAATGGTGGCTACTGCTGATACTATTGCAATTTCGCGTGCGGCTACCACACAAAATGTGTTCTTTTACCTAGTTTCATTGGCTGCAGTGGTCGCTGCGTCACAGCGTCGTGAGCCCACTCTCCAGCTCCTCTGCCAGCATGCAGTGGAAATGGTGGTCGGCGTGCTCCACACGCGGCGCATACCGACCTGGCACGTAGCTGCCGCTCTCCAGGCCACGTTGCACGTCCTCGCATATTCCCACGTCCTCCTCCTGGGCACAGTGCCACTCCCATGATCGCATCAGTCCTGAACGGCGGTACCTCGCTCGCGTGGTGCAGAGTGGCCCCATGAACGTGGCCAAGATTGTGCGACTGGGCTCCGTGTGGCACAGGGACAGTGATGATGTGCGGAAACATTGTGCCATTGTCGCTGCTGCTAATGTCAATAAAATTGTCGCGAATTGCATATCATTGTCGTTATCATCACTGCGTGCAACTGTTGGACATTTGCCAGCTTTGTGGCGCATCCAGCGCCGCTGCCACGCTCAATGCCACAAGCCTTTTGCTGTTGGAGCAAAGACAGTGCGCAATCTCTCGAACGCGATGTACATATCCAGCACAAGGGAAAGCTCAAGGTCCTCGCGATATCACCTTGTCCCTGCTATCAAAGAAGGCGACAAAGGGAACGGTGACGCATTGGAAGAGCCACATTGACAAAAGGAGCAAAGACGGGCATTGATCAAAATCTCGCATTGTGGAAGTTTGAGGCGCCCGTTCGCCGCCTTTCAGTGCAAGAGCACGTGACAAGCCGCATGTAATGCCAAACAACTGGTGCAGCCATATATTCAAGGCCAACCCATAAGTTCCCCACAATACTGCAGTCCGCGCAGCCATGACCAACAATGCACACCCACATGGTGGGCGACGTTGGCACAGACAAATTCAACCAACGTTTGCTTAACACTCCGACATCATTGCTTCTCCGCCATCACATCACCAAATCGACGCCCTGAGCATTGAAAAAAACTTGTACTTTGCACATCAATGGCAAAATAGAAAGCGACGAAATCAAAGGAAGGGATCACCTTCCCAAAGGCGCTTATGTTGAAAGAAACTTCAAATGTACACAAAGCACACCACCACAGAGATTGAAAAACTTTTCAACAAGTTTTCAAGCCTTAGGCTCGAAATGGGTAAGCTTCGCATTCCCAGAGAGCTCCTCGCACCTGCACCCGGGCGCTTGTCGCCAGGCCCTCCTCCACCCAGCCCTCCACGTCCGCCCCCCATCCCGCGGCCGCCGCCACCGCCTCCAGCCCCTGCTCCTCGACGTAGTAATCGAAGGTGACGCGGCAGGTGGCGTGGCTCAGCGGGACCACGGTGTTGGTGTCCAACCACGGGCCGTAGCGGTTGATCATGAGGTTAGGGTGCAGGAAGGCGTACGCAGCGCCCGACCCAAGGCGGCCCTCCAAGTCACCGCCAGCCGCCGAGCCTGCCAAGCAGTTGGGCAAAAGTTACAGACACAGGAGCGCAGTGCAAGACAAAAGTGCACAGTGCCAGCTTTGAATCGTATGGCTGCACTTGTCGACAATGCATGACAAATCATTGTGCTTACGCCCAGGCCAGGCGTGGTCCCTTTGGTGCTTTGTCGTATTTTGCCCTTTTTTTTTAATTCCAAATGTATTACATATGTTTCGAAAAACGAGCGTATTTTGCCCTTGCAAGAAGGCAACCCTTTCTGCGTCCAGCAAACGCTGCTGGTTCTACAAACGTACTTGCAACTTCCGGCCCTCTGCGTAGTGTGGCGACATGAAGTGGCGCTGAAGACAGGAACGTCAAGCCTGTGCGTATGGCGGTCAGTGTAACTGTGACTTTCGCTTTGCATGGACTTTTTCAGAGGTTCTCAGTTGAAAAGCAGAAACGCACGAAGGCAGCAATTCTGCTGGTCGGCCGCTCAAGCCGCCGCTGAATCCAAACCACGCTCAATAGATGGTACGCATGTGCTCAATACTCGAACCGATTCGCTCGGATACGTGTCGACTCGATCTGAATGGGTCTGTTCCAAACTTTTGTACATAAGAACAGGAGTATCTTCCACGGCCTTCAGCAGCACTGCATCAAAACAGTGTTTTGCATGCGGCTAACAATGAAACGATACAGGAGACCCCAGTGAAGAGGCACGTTTATGTGTCAATCAACACATATGACTACACATCATGATGTGCAATCCAAGACTGGAAGAATTGTCACTGGAGCACCCCATAGCAACCCCTTCCAGCAGGGATTCATCAGGGCCACTCTAACTCCATGTCGATGCAGAAGCCATCAACAGTAAGAATATGATAAACGGCATATACAAAAGCGGCAAATGCATACTCTGCTGGACATGTTCACGTTACCACAGCTTCGTTTTCCTTTTCTTTCTGTCATTTTTTCCATTAGAAGGGGTTTAAAGACCAACCGTCCCTCGCACATTTTCCCGTTTTGCAGCGTTCCCACATAGGCCGACGGACATCAAAAGAACAGATGTGGGCACCAGTGGGGATGACACAGAAAGAGAGACAGTCCCACTTCCCATCCCCCCCACGAGTGACGAATTTTAAGCCAGCGAATGACGTCACTGTGACCTGACACCACGTCCTCATGGCCCCCACGAATCCTCACATTCTGAGCTCACTCCGATGATGGTGGGACTGGGATGTTCTTGCCAAGCACTGTGAGGCTGCGTGCAGGCCACTAGAAATCTGGCTCTGCCTGACGACTTGAATTCAGTAGAGGCATGTTACATGGCTAGCATGTCATACTTCCACATTCCCTCTTGAGGATACATGCATTCATTTAATCACTCACCTTCCGTGCCTGGGACATTCCCCCCGGAAGAGCACGTCTGAACCGACGTTCGGCCGCGTATGATGGTCCGATAAGAGTCCAGGTCCAGCTGTCTGCTGAGCCCTGCATGCAGCACCGGGACGTGGTAGCCGCCATCCAGGTAGTTATCAACGAAGACCTTCCAGTTGCAGGCCATGTCATAGGTTACCTGGCGCACATGAGTCAGGCCAGAGGAGAATCTGCCCATTGAGTCCAGCTGTGCCTTAAGGGCGGACCAGCAAGGGGGGTGAAGTGACTTGCTGTCTGCACTGGCAGCAGGGTTCCTGTAGTCAAAGAATGTGCAGGGGACTGAGTTATGAAGACCTGTGTATATCTGATGCATATTAATACCCTGTATACAAGATCTTGTAAATGTGTAAGACCTTGTACCTCTACATACAATTACTTGTAAAATCCAAACATAAAACTGAGGTGGCAATAAGTATTCTGTCTTTTTAGCAACAAGTACCACAATTTGCTGGCTAGCAATACTACTGTAGACCCTGAGGGATAGTGTGGGGTGTGTGTTGAATAGTGCGGGGGCCTTCAGATGCCGAATCGCTGAAGATGGTCACTGCTCTAGAGTGTGTGTGTGTGTGTGGGGGGTATATGCTGGATAGCGTGGGGGTATGCATCTCCCATGATGGAACATAATCGTTCACTGTCAAGAGATGCAGCAACGCAGTGCAAGAAGTTGCAAAAATTATACGGTGATGTCCTCCCATCCATTTTCTGATTGGCTTTTTTGTTCCAGACTGGTTTAATGTGTTGAATTGGTCTGGTAGTCAATGCGGCAACTTTGGACATTGATGACTCATGGACTGAATGCAGAACAGGGGAAGCGGGAGGGGGGGGGGGGAGACCGGGGATGTGAGATAGCACAGGGGCACTTAAGATAATGCCCTCTGCATTCTGGATGCCAGCCTTGATGCTCAATGCGGGGTGTGTGCTAAGCTTCGTGATGTACAGTATTACAATTGCCAATGGTCACAACACCAACATGGATACATATGGCAGTGACAGCACCACAGCTACCATTGCCAACAACAATAGTAGTAAAGCAATAACAAACAGTAACAGTAAATCGAAATCATGTTTATTTATAGCAAATAAAAAAGTAATAGCAGTAACAGCAAACAAGTGCAAAGCATAAATATCAAGTGCTTGGTAAGGTTAAGGACCCTCCCATTCAGGAAGTGGCCCCTTTTTCATACCCAGCCAGCCGTATGAAGACCAGTGGCCCCCACTCCAGCACCTCCATCCCCTTGAGACCGTAATTGCGCGCCCTGAAGCCCTCTACGCCACCCATCCGCGGCGCCTTCACCAGCCGCCCGTCCTCCACTCGGTACTCCCATGCATGGTAGGGGCACCTGAAGATTGCACCGGCCTCGCCCTGCTGCACGGTCCCCGAGCTTCAGCACAGGCAGTGGCAGGCATCAGCGCGAGCGCAAGTGCTGCATGAAAAACGCTGGGAGCATGATTGGTCATCTTATGCGATTTAGCACCAGCTCCAAATGGCAGAAAATTACACAACTTTTACAATTGCAGCCTAAACCGTGCCAGCAATGTGGGAAATGCTATCCATTTACACAGAAGTTGCAATGAACAATAGCAAACACAAAAAACAAAACACAAAAGTAAACATCAAATACAAAAGTGAATAACATTTCTCTGTTTGAGACTGAGCATTCTCTTGGATTCGAACACCTTCCACTCTTGCTATGTGGCACAAGGCCCGCGTATCTTGTGATAGGACAGGAAACCTGGGCTCTGAAACCTGGACACCGAAATGTCATGCAATATTTTGGAATTCAAAAAGAACGTTTCCCCCTGCTCTTCATCCAACATTGCTCATCGCCGCTTTGGACCAGCATCGCCTCTAATGTGCCAGGGGCTGTGTCTTGTCAAGTTTATTTGACAAATGTATTCAAATGGATTTGAGCTTCGGGCCAGCACAATAGCCACTCTCCCCCTCCCCCACCTCTCCGTGACCAGTCGCGCGGCCCTGTGCCGGCACACGTTGTGGTACGCCCTCAGGCCTCCACCCTCCAGCCGCGCCACCGCGAATGGCGCCCCCGCAGCGCATCCCGTCACGCACGACCCCCCGCGATCCAGCTGGCCCGATCTCGCTACATGCAGCCAATTGGCCGCCCAGGTGGTCTTTTTTTCGAGGGCGGCGATCTCGGGGGAAGTGTACCAATCGGCCGGCGGCATCGAGGCCCGGTGCACGGGGTCCAGGGGGTTGAACGCCCGGACGATCGCTGACAGGTTGGGATCGGCAATGGGGGCCGTGGAGAGGGGAAAGGGGGAGGGGAGGGTAGGAGGTAGAAGGCGGGACAGGCGGCGGGCGAGGACAGCCATGGTACGGTGTGGGACTGGCGGGTTGGGCGAGGGTGCTCTGGGGGTGGAAGGGGCGGAGTGGTGTTTTGGGGTGTAGGCTTGAGGCTCTTAAGGCCCAAGCTACATCTTTTTTCAAATCCAAAATATTACGGTACATTTCAGCCCCCAGGTAGGTCAGGTGCAGGTCCCCCGCCCCACCACGAGCTATGTGCGTCTTGTACCGCCTAGCAAGAGACTGAAAGGCTATGTGAAGCCCCAAGTTATTCGAATCCGAAGGAATGCTCGATCTCAAGAAAGGAGAGGTTCGGTACTCCGGGGGGCGCCTGGCGGATCAGCAGCCAGAGTCACACCAATTTGTCTCTGTGTTTGTTCTGATGAACCGGGACGAGAAAATTACTGTCGTTGCTAACAGGAATGCGCAGGAAAGCCCAGAACTAAGGGCGGACTGGTGGGGCTATCGCAGTTGCCCGAAATCTTTGCCTTTCTACAAGGGTCGTGGGCTCTTTGCCAGACGGGGCGCGCCAAATCCCAAAGCCCAGGCGCAGAAATGGGTGCAGTTTTAGGAAAGGGATCACGACGGTCCCGGCGACCCGCAGGCAGGGGGCCGGGGAGGGAGGGTGCAATGATGTCGGGGAAATGGGATGTCGTATGGTACCATCAGCAACGGCCAAAAGCAGCCACCGAGTGCAAGTGCTGCACAGTTTCGCCACTGCCTGTGTTGCTGGAGACCGGATGAGGGTCCGTTGGCGATCTTCACATGAAAATCGAAAGGACACCACATCGCACGCGCTTCTGACAATGCAACGCGTCGTACGTTAGATCGAGATCTTTTGAACTGAGGCCCTGGGAGCTGCGAGACATGCAGGACGTTTAAGCACGTCAGTGCCACTGGACAGCTGTTGAAGGCCACTCCAGCATTTCCATCAGGGCGGCATTTTGTTCCTGACCACGAACCCCCTGACGTGGGTGGCATCGTGCAGGCCATAGCCTCGGTGGTGCAAGTTTGTCAGCGCTGCGCGGCATTTTGGTGGCGTGGTCAAGGGCTGAACACCTGCTGTTCCAAAACGAGTGACATAGGCAGGCGTCGTTGAGCCCACCCTGAAAACCCACAGTGGCCGCTTGCACAATCTTGCCGTCCCACAGTTATCCGAAACCAAGGGGTTGAGACAATGGGCCCAAGGCACCCATGCTGCTGTCGAGGCAGAACGTGACGTTGGCGTTGCAGGCTCTGTGCTGCAACTAGCAAACTGAAGTTAGCAAGCAAAAATCAACTGCCCTAGTATATTCAACCGTTCCGCATCAAACAATTTACTGCTACGCTTTTTGCTCCGCATTCTTTTTTCAGAGCATCATTCTTATTTTTTTACGTTGCTCTGCAAAAATTTTATTAAAACAGCGTTATTTATTCTAGTGTTGTCTCCGCAAAAAGGGCCAAGCGTTATGTTACTGTGTAGAAGGGTTGAATATGCTACGGTGGTGTAGTTGTTTCATGGCTGAAGTTGGGCACAAACTTCCACAAACGCAAACTACTAGCAAGCCCACAGAACATGGCTGAATGCCCCCGAGCAGACATCTATGCCACGCCGAGTTCATGTGAGCAACAACGCTGCCATCGCCTCGTGTGTGCGACGGCGGCCCTTGGCCATTTCTGACAAAATGAATTAATGCATTTACACAGCGGCGCTGCTCTTTAATGTGCACGCCTTTACGCGGTTAAAATACAAGGCCAAAACTGACATTAAGACAAAAACAGCATCGCCGCTCAACTGACGCCGGTGTAGTCGGCGTCCCTCCGCGCCACCCTGTCTGCTATCTCCTTCCGGTCGTACTGCCCCACAATGTCCTGCGCATACTCGGGCACGTGCCGCCTCCCAGCCTCCCGCCCCCAATTCCTCCCCACGTACAAGTAATTCCGCAGGTAGTGATAGTCCAGCGAGTACTTGGCGAACTCCAGGCCCTTGGGGCCCGCAGGCAGGAGCCCCAGCACCCATGCCAGTATGGTGCCCAGCCACCGCGGCATGGGGTCAGGCGCCTCTCCCAGCTTGGCGTCATCGTCTGAGATGAGGGTCTGCATCACGAAGGGCCGCCGGTCGCCTGAGGACTCGGTGGGCGTGATGGTGAGCTTGGGCCGCACCAGGTCCAGCATCTCGGCGCCCTGGGCGTTGCGGACCGTGAGGTACTGTGGGTGGGAGGTCATGTTGGAGTCCTGCACAGGGAGGCAATAGGCTTATGAGGTAATCGTTGCCTGAGGGTAGAAGGGGGCATGTCACACGTTGGACAATCCCTTCTCGAGCAAGATGAAACGAGGCCCCTTTCCTATTCGTGCAAGAAAATGTATACACAGGAATGAGGATGCAGGAAGCAGGATGCATTAGATTGCTGTCTCAGCATTTAACTCCCTGGTTGTCGCAAACAGCGCTGCCCTTGCATCCACCAGGGGATGTCGGGGTCGTTCTAGCATATTAGAGCATGTTATGCATGGAGAACTCTCCTCCTGAGCAAGGATCACCAAGTGAGGTGCTGTCCATGCTGTCCCCCCAAAGTATGAAAACACAAAAAGAAATATGGCTCACCTTGTAGGGCACTCCCATGTACCCCACCACAAGGTCAGCCAGGTAGTTCGGGTAGTCAAAGCAGCTGTAGCACGACTGCGCGATGACACCGTTCAGCTTCTTTGAGGGTAGTGAGAAGAAGGGCACGTACTCAAAGTGCCCGTCAGTGTGCTTAATGTGCACACGGTAGTCCTGCATGAACTCGTAGTGCAGCACCGTGTCAGGGTCGGTGCTGGCAGTCTTGACAAAGGTGTCCAGGCCCTCACGGGTGCCGTTGTCAACGCAGTTGGTGCCCAACACGTACAGCGCCTCCAAGTTGAGGTACTGCTCAATGGACCGCAGTGCCTGGACCTGGTTGGGAAGACTGGAGAGTCAATTGTCAGCAACCAAGGGCTGCGCATGGAGTCAGTGCATGCACAACCCAGCCTCCTTGCATGTTTTTTGTCCTTCCATTGATTTATATGGGTACCACTGGCCCAATGCATGCGAGAAGATCATAGAAGGCAGGCAGACAGAGACGCAAAATCACAAAAACATGCAACACTTTGCAGTGACGATGCTCAATTTGATCTGACCAACACCACCACAACATCCACGACATTTTGAAAGCAAAGCTGTGTATTGTGGTGTTGAGAATGGCAAAGAAATAATGTGTTAAAGGCGATGTTAGATGCAGACAGGCAACATTCAGAGATGAGTTTATCAGGGATGGGCATTTGTAGCACAAGATGGATGCATGCTCATGGTCAGTTTTCACCATCATTGCGGTCAAACTGACAGCAGTAGCAACAACAATGCATGTGCAATAAGGGCCATTGCGCAGTTGGCGGTGGAGCCAATGGGTGATAGGCTCTGACTCATGGTCTTTGAGGACATTCCACAGCATTCCAAACACGGGCATGGTAGCAGTACAATAGGGCAAGTTAGGTTGCACAGCAAATATCATCTATTTCCTGCAAGAAATGCAAGAGGACATTGGACACACGATGCTGTTGTGTTGGTGCATTGATCAGTTGTAGATGCCGAAGTTTGATCCATAATCTCCAACACTTGTTGGGGAATTGGTGCTCAACAGTTTCAAATCTGCTGTTGGTAGGCCAGATGTTTCGAAAGCAGCTCCAGGCCCTCCAGAATTCCACGGTTCAATTGCAACTGGATCCATAAGGTGTGCACCAAGGTGAACAAGAAGAGTGTGGCAATGCACATGAGCTGACAAATTTGAGCCTGGCTGTGGTTCAAAGGCTTCATACAGGCAACTTAACGGCACACAGGTTTCGACGGTTTTTTGCAGAACGTTAATTAGCAATCATTGCACCCTGACTGAGCTCATACAATGGATATGCTGCAGCCTCAGCCATGCTGTTGTTCACACACGCAAACATCAAAATTGCAAGGATAAAGTATTCACAGCATCGTGACCAGCATTTTATATCACTAGTGTGCCATCATGCCATGGTATGGCATTCATGTTCAGCCCCTATTGGTGCAGAGCCGGCTTTCAACTGCACAGTTATTACCACCCAGAAACCCGTGTCCCAAGGTTCTTGAATGTGCTCCACAGCAAATCACCACATCATCATCAAAGTGCCCACACGTTGTGGAACTCTTCACAGTGTTTGCTCCATTCAAAAAAGTGGACAATGTGCACGGGGGGGAGCAAAGTTCTTTGTGGCCCATCTCATTGAGCAGACAACAGGGTTGTCGCTTCCCACCTGGCATCCCACTCCGATGAACAAGAGCCTCTTGACGTTCAGGGCCTCCACTGTTGCCAACACATTCAAATTGGGAGACAGGCAGGGTTTTACCCCCTTGGAGGCCAGGATGTCCTCCACTGTGAATGCCACCATGGGCTTGGGCAAAAGTCTGCAGACAGAGGATCCCATTCAGCCACATGTCTAACACTTATAACTCTGTATTTGGTGGCAAGCAGGCTGGTACCCTCTGGCCTGAACCACTGGGATGCAGACCAAAACGAATTTGCAGGTGGTGCTTTGTTGGGAGTAGTTTATTTAGTGTGAAATTTCTTGACTACACTGATTGCTGCAAGCAACAGAATTACTTTGCATGTTGGTCACATACTGCACAGCCAGATCCCATTGCCTAAGACAACAGGCAAGGATTGCTATTTTGCCAAAATGAACATAAGATCTATGGCCATGCTGAGAGGATTCGCCTGTCAAGAGCAACACTCAAATCGATGCGCAATTTTGGCTCTGCCTCCCCTTGTCACAACAAAACATTGCAATACCTCCATCGCAGCTCCATGGCAACAACTTTAATTAAACTCTCCAAACGAAAATCTGCCGGCCATTGTTCCAGCACCCAAGGCCACAATAGTGTAGGGCATGTGTCTTGGGTGGAAACCATTGCCACACACTTTATGTCTAGTGGTTAGGCAGGCAACCATCTCATCGAGGCTATGGGTTTGGAGGTTGTCCGGATCATTCTATTGTATACTTTTCTTATTCTAATTGTCATCTTTGTTCTGTTCTATTGGAGATATCGTATCACACAATGGTGGCACATGGGGGGGCAAAATTTGCTTGGTACACCACCTTGTTGCACGAAATCTCCACAATGTCTTCTAGCATGACATTCCATTTCTTCTGAGTAACTGCGCACCTGTCATTTTCATCACTCTGAACGCACACAACAGCATCCACTTTTTTGGACCGAAGCATGTCGATAGCGATCTGTGTGACTATCCCCGTCCACTGGGCACCCTTCACTGGGGGCCTGTTTTTGGCGTACATCATGTCCTTGTACACCCCAAAATGGAGTTCATCATCGTTCGCCTTGTCCCTGTAGACAAGACATAGTGACAATGATTGTCAAGCTTGGAAGTTACGAAGGGGGAGTTAACATTCACTTTTGGCACAGCCCCATTAAAGGTGATCTGTATGGTGATTCTATTTATGATCAATACAATTGTGAATGTTCATCATGATGGATATGCATACTTCTCTACAGAGTGATGGTTGCCCACAGCTACCCGCAGGGTGGAAGAGCACCATGTTGTCATAACTTGACAGAGCAGTTCACAACAATTTAGCATTTACTTTAGAAACAGTGGCTATACAAATACAAGAATAGCCTCAACACAATTTCAAGAAATAAGTATCACAATAGCTGGTCATGCCACAGCAACAAAGAGTACAATAACACATTAAAGCCTTCCACCTTTTGACAGTTCAGCATTACGGCATTTGCTCTGCATTTGGTAGACGAACCATTAGTTTGGGGACTCCAAAACATGGTCAAACCCGGAATAGCGACTTCGCTCACTTCACATAGACTCAAATACCAGTTTTCTGCCATAGCGACTCATGCGTAGGGGGGGCACTATACGCCATTAGCAGCACTCCAGAGACCCTCGCAGCGCAGCCGGGGCTGCTCCACATTTTCATGGCATCATCACCTTTTTTATTATTGCTCAGCATGAACAGGCCGGACATTGCGTTACAATGCAGAAGGGTATAATATACTATGCTATCTAGAACTACGATCGCACAGTCTCACAAGATTGCACTTTGTGCGGCCACATTTTGTCCATCACCCCCTGATTGAAGGTTGTGACAGGCCGACACCACCACATCTGGGGTGATGTGACAGCTGGCTGTGTTCTCATGCGGTCCTACCCTTTACTAATGCGAACGCACTTTAGAGTACTGGTACACATTCGAACCAGCGAACGCATGACTCAGGGGGTCGCGGAGGTGCCATGGGTCCCATCACGACAGTGACCACACGATCGAAGGTTGGAATACAACCACAGTACATGCTGCGGAGTGGGTGCTCATTCTTGCTGAAACAGTATCCATTGCAGATCAAAGTGATGCTGAAGTCTCTGTACAATGAGTTGGAGAGTATCCCAGAACAATGAAAATGCTGTGCGCGGAACCTTGTTGTGAACACCAGCACCAAATGCAGCAAGAAGGCAACTAGAAATGCGTGTGGGGCTGAGCAGCTTGACTTTAAAGAAACACTGACGGATTTTCAAGCTTGGGTTCCTCTGGCTGTCATATGTGCATTTCACCAAGCAATTCTAAAAGATAGTGTGACCGTGAATGAAACACACTGCATTTCTGGTTTGAAATCTACCTCTTTCGACCATGGACTTCTTCCTCCAACCTGTCAATTTTTGACATGCCTGGAAGCACAGAACAAAAGATGAGACAACATAATACTATCAGAAACAACAAGTTAGGTACCGCTAAGGCAAGCAAATGTGCATGTACCAGAGCTGCATAATGGAATTCTCTCTTGTCAAATCCATTCATTGATGCTTGACTTTTCCAATGCATGTGGAGGCTTATAAATAATATCTAACTTTAATTATACGAAAGTTCAACAATTCATTATTGGCATTGGGCTGCTTCGAGCAGGATCTGCATTCTTCAACTTGAGAAGCACCAGCAGTGGGATTGGGTATTTGGGCACAGGGGGTGAAATCTTTCTATTGCATTTGTCGAAAGAATAGGACAGAATTGGGTACTGGCTTTCAGTGGCAAGACTAAATGGTTGGCGTCATTCCTTCCATTTTATCAATTGTGACCTATCATACCCAGAAACTACGACGATGAAAGCAAGAAGGGCATCTACATTGATTGTTCGACCCTGCTCACACATAAGACCGCCTCTGAAAGAGCCCAAAATTGTCTGAACATGTTGGACGTTCGACGATTGCCGTCACCGTTCTGCTCGCCAGGTGTATGCCTGATGTACTAACATCTTCCATTGGTACTCATGGGCTCACACCCTAACAAAACAAAACTTGTAAAACAAACTGTGGAATCCCACCGCAGCATTTTCTCTGTTCCAGGTACGCCAAGGAGATACTGAGCATGGGAAATGAGCAAAGAACACATTTTGAGATGGTACAAGTCGTCCACATAACCTTGCAAATGAAATTGGCTGTCATTTCATTTCCCTATTCTTGAGGAACATGGCGAGCAAAGGAATTCGCCACTGGGCCGTCCTATGAACCACCCAATTCTACACTGCCGCTTCGCCACATACGCATCGGAGAGCAACGCCACGTGCCGCAAAGCACAATGACCGTCAAATGGGCCGGTCCCTAAGGCACATCGATCGCCAAACGCCCGACCCAGGGACCATACCCCAACGCCATTGCTCGCCCGCTGTTCCAACCACGCCCCAGCAACGACCCAGCCCAACCCAAGCCCCATCTCCTCGTTGCTCAGCAGCACACGTGCCCACCGCACAGTGGCTTAATTCTCGCCGTTCAGACAAACGCTGAGCACCGAATCCAACCTTGGCAACTGCTCAGGAATCCCATTGTCCCGACAAGTCACCGAACCCCTGCTGCGGGATTCATGGGGATCGCTGATGCCTAAAAGTCTGCGTTTGCCTTCAGTCCGGTCGGCCTTCCCCGGCGCAGCCCCCCTCTCCCCTTCACATATCCCCAACTAAACAGCCATCCCCAAGTTCTAAAGATCGCAAGAAATGGAATCAATCCACGCAAACAGACCCCCACAAACGCCGACGGGCGCCCACCATCGCCCAGGAACGCGCACGCCTCCTTGACGTGCGCCACGTAGTACGTGTCGCACAGGCCACAGCGGCTGCAGTGCTCCTTGGCCGGGTACACGCCGCCGGGCCTGATGGGCCGCGACCGCCGCCGCCAGTCGTCCTCCGGGAAGCGGTCGGGCACGTCGCCGTGGGAGGAGCAGGCGAGGGCGGGCGCGAGGTCGCCCGCCCTCGCCGCGGGGGCCCTTGGTGCGAGCATGTGGAGGCGGGGGGCCACGGGGGCGCCAACGCGGGGCCCAAAGAGATCGCATGGCCATGGTTTGTCGATGGTGGCCAAGATGGATGGGATGTCTATGATCGCAATGATGATGAATTCCTTAATAACATATCGTTCACTAAAGCCAACTCCGCTCCCAGCAGCATAAGCATGATGTCAACAGCCTGTGCCACCACCTATGATCGCAATGATGGAAATGCCTCTTGAATTTGTGTTTGTATTTGTATTTGTATTTGTATTTGTATTTGTGTTTGTGTTTTTAGTTGTAGTTGTAGTTGTAGTTGCAGTTGCAGTTGCAGTTGCAGTTGCAGTTGCAGTTGCAGTTGCAGTTGCAGTTGCAGTTGCAGTTGCAGTTGCAGTTGCAGTTGCAGTTGCAGTTGCAGTTGCAGTTGCAGTTGCAGTTGCAGTTGCAGTTGCAGTTGCAGTTGCATTTTGCAGTTGCAGTTGCAGTTGCATTTTGCAAAAGGTGGCCGTCTGACATGGCAGCCACCCGGGTGAAAATCCACAAAGCGCCAAGCCTTCACCTGTCCCGCCTTCCGGCTCGATTGGATTTGCATCGAAGGAGACGAGTCTGGGGTCGTACAGCTCCCTCGCCAACACGTTGCCAGCGATTGCGCCACGGAAAATCCAGCTCAAACTGGCCTCCGGGCTTTGCACTCCCGGGCTCACGCAGAAATCTGGGCCTTAGGTGAGAAACACGCAGGAAGCTGCTTCGATTCTCACGGAATCGCTTGAAAACCCATGCACTCGAACGGCGAGATTCCGATGGGCACGCTCCGCCAAAATTCGAGCGCAGGAGACCTCAAACTCTTGGCTATGAAGCCGATTTGGTCGGGCTGCGCGCCATGGCCTGTGTGCACGGGTCGCACGCGAGGAGAATGCCAACGGAGTGCTTACAACCTCACGGACTATGGTCTGTCCGGACATGACTTCAATCCTTCGTCAACTTTTAAGCACACGCACAGCACCACAATCGAATCTGTGCCGCGGCCTGATAGATTCGCAGGAATATTCGTTCACACCTACGGCCCCGCCTGCCCTTCCCTCGCAGTACAATGTGCTGCTCACAAACAACGCTGTGACGTCACAGCCATGCCGCAAATCTGCCCAGTGATACTTCTTTATTGAATTAGGGATTGATACACTCACCCAGCACATCAGCAACAAAAGTCTATAAATTTTCATAACCAAATTCATGACCAAGTTCTTGACGTTTCCGTGGGCAACAGGTCGCATCCCTATTGGCCTGCCAGACCTCATAGAACCACGTAAAATACAGCTGTCTAAAGCAGAGGAATTGAAAAGCCACGACATCACACCTCGCCCTGGGCTGCCTTGAATCAATTGATCAGCACGAAAATCCACGTTAGCATTGGCGTTTTGGTGCACGCAATCACTGAGAAGTCAAACCTCTTCCAGCAAGCACCTTGAGAATTCCTCAGTCACTTAAGGCTGGACGTCAGAGCTTTGATTTGCCAGTGTCTTCAGCGTAGGCTTGCAGCAATTTCCACAAATTTTCAGTCGCACAATGACATTAATCACATATATTGAAGATCGCCTTGTTTGAAACGTAGCAGCATATATGATTATATAATCACCAAATTGCGTAGATTGCTTTGCAGATGCCGTAGGTTGTTGTAGCACGCATCACCACCTCTCTTGGGACAGTTCCAGCTGATCACCTTTGACGGAAAGCTTGGCCGACATTGGCAAAGTCTTCCCGTCTGGGAAGGCGCTTGAGACGCACAATCTCAGCCATGCAGCGTCTCGCTGGATGCCCACGTTCGCTGCCCTGTCTGCCACTATGAGTAATCCGGTACCGGTACATCATTTGGCCCCCCAAACTCCATCACCTGTCCCGTGAGGCCGTTGCACCACCACCAGCGCTGGCGCCTCTCGCCGTGTGCGCGTTCCACAAGCCACAATCTCGCGCAGCCTTCGAGGCCTCCACCCGGCCAGTGGATCTATCGGCGACGATTCGCCAAGAGTCGCAGCCATCGCCGGTCCCGCCGATTGCCATCGGTGCTCGCAGCTTCTCGATCCCGATCGCCGGCGCGAACCAATTGGTCCATTGCAATCGGCGCGCATCGCTGCGGCCGATCGGTGCAGATCCATGCTTCCGGCAGTGCTGCGTTGTCGTAAGCGGTTCCCGAGTGAGGATGCAGCTTCGCAAGCTAAGCGCGCACGTCCAAAGGGTTGGCGCCCGGAGCCCAGTGCGTTGCGTCACTCCTTGGGATGTAGGACCTCCGTGGCGTCGGTATTGTGTCCCGTATCTAGGTAGAATTGGGCGCACATCGAGACACACATACGTCTTGCCGCATTACTGTGTCCATATTATCCTTTTTTTGCTGGAGTTCGTCCCTTTGTAGGAGACGAAGCCCTTTTTTCACTTTTGTGGATTTTCGCCAATTCCTGGCCACTTTTTGATGCTCATGGGTCGCCAGCTCGCCATAAATTTCATAACATGTATTGGCGACCCGAACAATTTGTATCTGTATTTGTGTTCGTGTTTGTGTTTGTTTTTGAGTTTTAAATTTGTATTTTTATTTGTATTTGTGTCTGTATTTGCATTTGTGACAATTCCCTTTCACCGCAATGGATATCCATCCCTTCCATCGGAATGGATGCGCTCCACTGAACGGTGGCCCACAGCAGGAGATGGGCCTGAGTGTGTCACAAGGTCAGTTGCACAAGAAAATTCGGGCAAATGCAATCAATTTCCATAGCATATTCCCTTGAAAGGAGCACCCATAATGCGTTTAATGTTTGTCTTTCGCACAAAGATATGCATCAACTGCTCGGAAGTGGGCCAGGAAAGAATTCTGAATGCAACTCGCAAATTCAACGGCATTGGATGGACCGACACTGCCAAGGCCTTGTGCTGTGCGAGACTGCGTCGTTTTACTTGCAGAGACGGGAAAGTATACTGAGAGCCAATGCACTGAGCGCTAGGGACGCCGCTGGTTCACGATCATGGGATTTGCCAATCTGTGCTTTTAGGCTTTGTTGGAGATGTTTGCGAGCGCTTCTGGCGCTCTAGAGCGCATTCAGATCTGCAATGCACTGGACACCTGAACATTGTGCATTAGGAATTAAGGCTTGCAAGTTCCACTGAACCGGCTCTTGAACTCGACATGGTACTGCTCCAGAAGTCTCGTATAAGCTGCAGCAGCCTTGCATGATGTGCGGGAGGCCTGGTTTGGTTTAGTTCAGGAGAAAATGGATGTGCCAAGCTCAGAAAATCTATTTTGTGGGGAAGTACCGCAAGCTCTGAGACTCTGGGAATTTTAAAAAGTCAACAAAAATCCAATTCACTTCAATCGCAGTGGGGACATTTAAAGGTTGTAGACTCGCGTAATGAAAGATCGGCACACAATCAGTGCGCGAAAGGGTGCACGACATGGGATGGATGTGCAGGATTTGAATAAATTAGCCGAGCGAGAACAGCAGAAATATTAGTTATTAGAGGACGCCTTCAATTGGTGCGATTGCCAGGCGGTCGAATGGCTCACCACTTCAGTTCAATGCTCCTGGTGGCCGGTTCAAAACCTCTCCCAACGCCAAAAGTAGAGAATAGGAGAGTTTGGCTGAACCAACCCGTTCTGATGTGCACGTGCCTGTTGCGATTACTAACATGGGCGCAAACATCTAACCAATTCGTCGCGTTTGCGCTGGACAGAGCGAGCTTTCAAATTTTTGGCGCGTTGGCGTTTAATTTCTGACGTGATCGCATCATGCCGATGACGAGAACCACGCTCAACACAGCGCGGTCCCTCCAAATCACGGGAAACAAAGCCTTCACCGGATGCATTGCAGGACGAATGTCCCTTGTTGAATAACCATTCATTACCGGCACGCATATGAGTCATTCACGCAGCTTACATCTCCGTGTCTGTTTCGCCACACACAAAGCCATGCTCACACAGTTTCCGTTTCCATCCGATGAGCATTATTTACCATCTAATGACCTAACTATCTTCCAGACCTTCACAGCGGTAATGCCCATGATCATTGGACGTGACTGTGGCACCCGCCAACCACCTGGCTGTTGCCGCACACCCGCCCACGACAGCATTCATTCCCTAATATCATCGTTGTCCTCGCACAGTTGGAGGCCAACAGCACATCCGTTGGGTGCGCCCAAGGGATTGATTCTAGTCCCGTTGCATTGCAGCGGCACACCGTATCCCCCAGAAATTGTGGCACTTCACAAACGGACTCCCAACCAGGGTGAAGCGATCGCGGGACGCGACCGTTCAACGCAGAGTCACTGAGACAAATACCAAGGCCCCTCACACGCGGCCCCTCCCAAGCACGGGAAGCAAAGCCATACCCAGTTGCATTGCAGAACAAGGCGAAAAGGTGCAACAGCATTTCGTGGCGGTTTTACGCGCCGGCAGAGGAGCGCTTGGAGCGATCCTCGGGTGCAGATCGTTGCCGAGCCCGTTGAAACGTCATATCTCTTATATTCATTTCACCCTGCTTAACACAACGTTCACACTTTAACACCATTTCCCTAAAAATAGCTTGATTATTTGCCTCGCCCTCACAATCATCGTGGATTCGACACTGTTGTAGCTAGAACTGACTGAGTATTATTAACAAGTGAACCATAAGGTGATGATTCACAAGGAATTGCGTTCAGGACCTTGATGAACGGACTGGATATATGGGACATACATATGTTGACATATATCTGTTGTCCCGTTGCTCCGCTTTAAACCGTTGCCGTGGACTGGAGCCTCCGGTCCCCATTCATGGGGCGCCACCCCTCGCCCCTGCCTGCCTTGGTCAACACAGCAGCAAGGCAAGCAAGTGGCTGCCAGGTTCCCGTCTGCCCGCAGAATCCTCACTCCGTTCCCCTCCCACCCCACCCCAGCCCCGGCCGGGGCAAAAAATAATCGGATAACGGATCTTTCAAAATCCCTGAAAATTCCCTGAAAATCCCTGAAAATCGGATAAATTTGCCAAATACATTGGGATTCAGCGTCCGCGCGGCTTGGTTTCGGGTTCATCGCGGCTGCGCCTCTCCCGCTGAGCCCCCTCCCCCCCTTGCCCGCTGGCCCAAGCGGCTCTTCCTCGCCCCTCCGCGAGGGCAAGGGTCCCTCGAGTCCGTCCAATCGACCGATCTCCGGCCATCCCCGGGCCAAGACAGAATTCTGAATCAGGTCCTCGGCTCGGCGGCCCACCGGGGGATCCCGCGGCAGGGGGAGGGGGAATGGGGGACGTGGTGGAGGAGCGGTCGGATGAGGGCAGCGGCGTGTTCGACATCGGCGCGTTCGACACGGACAGCGACGACGGGGCCTGCGAGACGGACACCGGCCTCGTCGGCGCGTGTTCGGCCGACCACAGCGTGCAGGAGACGGAGACGGAAGCGGAGACGGAGGCTGAGACGGACGACCTGAACAGGGAGACGACCGAGCTGCTGGCCTCCGCTCTAGAGGATGCCTATGACGCCCTGCTTCGGCGCGGCATCACAGCGGAGCTCGTCCCTGGATCGCCGGCGCTGCTGATGCACTTGCCCGTGCACGAGGGGAGCAGGGGAGTGCTGGCATGCGATGAGTGGATCGGGGTGTTCGCGAGGTTTGAGAGGATTCCGGGGGGCTGGGCGCCACCCAGGGTGGCCCTGTCGCCGGAGGAGGGCACGGGGAGCGCCGTGGCGCGCTACTGGCGCGCCTTCGGCGGCTGGCCGGCGGTGTCGGACACGACGGGGATCTGCTACGTCAAGGCGCTGATGATGTCGGTGCGCAACGACCTGGAGGTGGTGTTCCTGGCGGAGGCGCCGGGCCTGGCGGCGGAGAGGGTGCGGGAGCGGCTGTCGGTGCAGAGCGAGAACTACGCCGGGGTGTTCCAGTTGCCGGCGGACACGAGGGAGGTGGGAACGACTGCATGGAACTCCTGGTTTCAAGATTTTGCCTTTGTTTCAAGATTTTGACTTTGAAAGACACAGCGGGGCCGCTGCGCCTTGCCGGATGAGATCCTCCGCTTAAAGCCGCCTTTCCAGGGACAAAACGGGGACCTTGCGCCTTGCAGGTGACGCCATGTGGGGGGCAGGCCGAATTCCCTCGCCTGGCAAAGCGCCCCCCTTGCACCTCGCGGGCCGAGAACCCTCGTTTGGACCCCCCTTCGAGAGGCAAAGCACGGCCTTTGCGCCTTACAGTCCCCACCGGTTGTCTGCGCATTTGAGAGCGTTTCTTCTGCCCTTCGTTCAGGTGGGCGAGGCGGTGAAGGAGATCGTGGCGGAGAGCCTGGGCGTGCTGGGCACGCGCTCGAGGCGCAACGCGGTGGCCATGTTGGCCGACGTGCTCACCAGCAACCTGCGGCGCCTGGGCGAGCGGTGCTACCTGTGCGGCGCGCGGCACAGGCCGGCCGTGGAGGCCGGCGTGCCCATGCCCTGCTGCAACGATCTGTGCAGGTAGGTGGTCAGCAGCCGAGAGCAGGGGGGGATTCGGATCGTGGTGGGTGATGGGTGGTGGCTAAGAGGAGGCGGTGCCGAATCGAAGAGATCCGATGCGATTCGATGCGATTCGATGCGATTCGATGCGATTTGATGCGATTCGATGCGATTGAGTGCATGGTGTGCGGCATTGGTTCCAGAGGGCACCCTGTTATTCGCTCTGTATTCTCTGTGACGGTCTCCTTGTTTCGGACACCCTAACGTTTAAAGTTTAGGTTTTAGGGCCCAAATCCTAAACCACTGATCCACCGGCCGGCGTTGACCTTGTCAGCGGAAGAAGAAGGATCTCCACAGAAAAGACATAGGGACGAATATATTCTCGTTTTCAGAGCTTGTTTGTCGGCGGGCCGACACGCGCCTCGTGCCGTGCACTCACGGGCACGGAACGAGCAATGCCCAGTCGCACTGCCCGATTGGTGAGGGGACGGTGGCGTGGAGTGGAATGGTTAAGCAGGAAACGCGAAATGAATGAATATGATATCCGTAAGCCTGGTAGAACCGCAATAATCGCCGATACGGTTGTCAAGCCGACGCCGGGTTAACCAAAGGACCGCGTGCATGTGTGCGCACGGAATTTTGATCTTGCATGTATGGTAGAAACTATGGGGCGTACAAGCGGACGTGGAAGACAAAAGGGGCGGCAAAACGCAGCGCCGCTTCCCGAAAAACACACATGTTAAGTAGCCATGTGCAGCGTGAGTGGAGCCCTACCAATTCCCCTTTGCATGAAATATGATGAGATGGCCAGGTGTGATGTGATCACCAAGTGAACCATTCTCCAATGCCCAGCCTCCCCGACGTCCGCCAGCAAAACTTGGGTACCCCGTTTCTGCCTCACCGGTCTCCTTCAACCTCCCCCCGCGTTCCCTAAACGACAGGACATTACTCTGGCAATTGTACTGGTGTCCACCACCTCAATAAACTGCCCCGATTGGCGAACTTGAAACGCGCCCTCCCTTTGCATTGTGCTCAATGCCACTCTGGTGGTGACTCAACCCTGATTCAGCTCCCTGATTCCCGTACTCAGCTCCCTTTCCATCCCACAGCTAATCGAATCTCACTCTATTGGGGTGGGCCGGGTGGATGCGAAACAAGATAAAGGCGCCCGCCAAGGGTCACGCCCAGATAGCCGTTCCCACTCGCCCCCAAGCCTCCCGCCAAAACCAAGGGCCAGCTTGGCCGGCTCCCTTGTCTACGCCCAGGTTACAAGGATGAACCGGCTGCCCATTGGATCCGGAGGTCAGAAAATGGTGACAGAAAACCCGGCATTGCACGGCCCTGGAACGGCCCAGTAAAGCAGCCCGGCCCAGAATGGCCAGAGCGCCCCCACCCAACTTGGTCCTTGGCAGAAACTTGTCAACAGGATCCACATTGAATTTAGTTTTAACCACGCTGAGCGCATTCACTGAAAGCTTGATCTGGATTTAAATCACATTTCAGCCATATCTTTTTGGTTGTGCTGTGCTTCGCCTAGGTTCAGGAGCTGTGACACAATGTACGTGAACTTGTACTCGGACGTCAAGAGGCGGCCCCTGGTGGTGCAGCTGTTGATGAGGCTGGCGCTGAGCGCTGTCGAATCTGGCAGGGGGGATAAGATCTTCAACCCCGCCCCTCCCGGACTAGATTTACAGCGCCTGGGCAAGATCATATCAAAGCTGCCGCCCATGGATGAATTGTCGGACTGCACAAACGAGGCCGAGGTGAAAGACGTGATGCGGAAGGCGGGCAGGAGGTGGGGCGCGCCAATCGGCACTTCGGGAACAAAGCGCTCCCCACTCCATTGACGACACATTTGAAAAGGAACCCACTTCGATACCGGCGTATGGGGAAAAAACCCCTCCCTTCAAACGTCAAACACATGACCAGTGTGTGGGTTGAACTCCTTGCGTCAAGGGCGCGCGTCACAGTGCAGCTCCGGCGTCGGGGTGGTGCGCTGGAATTCCCTGTGAAGAAGCTCGCCCGCACCTCAACGGCCGAAACTTCTCTGCCGTGGAGGGCTCCTCCCCATGTGTGAGAATGGCAATGCAGCGTAGCGATGTTTGCGCTTTTTCGTCCATGTCAATGTGGGCGGCATTGCCAAGGAACGCTTCTGACTGTTGCCAATAGTCCAGATGCAGTCCGGATCATCTGAAATGGGCAATTTCATATCATGGAGTTCACCCGTTCGGCCGGCGACGCCTTCTCGGGCAAAGTTTCTGTCAGTCCAAATGGTAAACCGCAAAGCAAATAGTACCGGTATACTGTTATATATTCAACCCTTCCGCGTAGTGGTGCAACGCTTGGCGCTTTTCTGCGGAGAAAAAGATAAAATAGATAACGTTCATTTCACAGAAATTTGGCAGAGCAATGCAAAATGACGCTCCAAAAAATCGGAGCAAAAAGCGTAACAGTAAAAAATTTGATGCGGAAGGGTTGAATATACTACGATAGAAAATAAATATTGAAGTGTTGAAATTACAGAAAACAATACGGCATAATACGGTACAGCAATATTAGTAATTCATGAGCTGCATGGCAGTTGATTGGCGAATAGCATTGCACATCCTATATACGATACCGCTGACACGCAAGAACTTTCCTCCCACTGTTGGCGTGCCGCCGCTAGCAAGTCTCCCTCTGGGCGACCGCCAGCCACTGATTGCCGTCCGTTGCGCCGCTCGCAGCTGCTACGAGGTGCTCTGGTGGATCATCATGAACATCCCCAACCACATCGCGGAGTTGCCCCCCGACGGCGTCGCCGCCGTCGTGGACGACCTCCGCGGCAACCCCGCCCCCGGGGGCGCTGGGCCGCCCCCCAGCCTGGCCGCCGCCCCCGACGTCCGCGTCTTCAAGGTCGCCAGCCAACTCACGAGCCTCAACCGTCTCTTCCTGGATCGGCGCCGCATGTTCGGATACGCCTACGCCTTCCACGGCTCCAGGCTGGAGAATTGGTACAGCCTGCTGAAGCACGGGGCGAGGAACATGAGCGGCCAGGGCGGATACCAGCTGAACGGCGCTGCCCACGGGCCTGGGGTGTACCTGGGGCTGACTTACGATATGTCGGCGGGGTATGCCAGAGGGGGGGGCTTGTCGGTGGTGGCGGTGTGTGAGGTCGTCAGGGGCCCGGAGATGGCGGCGTGGCACAAGGGGTCCTGCCTGGTGGTTCCGCAGTCGGAGTGCGTCAGCATCAAGTACCTCATCGTGAAGGGCCTGGACGCGTGACGGCGCGGGATGTGCGTACCACGATTGATTGCAAGGCGCCCTTCAAGCGTCGGGGGAAGCCCTGGAACGCGGGGATGCTTGTTTTGGCCGGCTTTTGCATTGCTTTTCCGTTTGGCGTTGTTCGTTTGGTCGCCGGGGTTGTTGTACTGCTTTCTTTTGCGGCCTCGTTGCTGGCCGCTGTTTTTTGTTGGTGGCGTCCTGGGGTGGTTAAGGGGGTAGCGAGACGGCCTGGAGGGAGGGGAAGAATTGGGAGGCGAGGGAGTTCTGAATGCTCTGGGCTGTTTTGGAAAGATGCCCACTCGGGCACAGTGCGCTGTGTGTGCTTCAGCAATGACAACAATTTCAAATTTGTCCTGTGCCGAACGATGGTGAACTTTCTGGCGGGCGGGTGCGGGTGTGTACGATTGCCTTTGGATCAGGTTTCTGGTGGTGCAAAGGATGGCGGTCCATTCTGGCCGTCATTCCCGGAGATAGCGCAGTCTAATCACCCCTGAACGGGTAGCTGAGGCACGTCAACAGCCTCAGCACCACGTCAGTTGAGGGTGCACTCAACGACCAAGCTTTGCCCCTCGCGCGAATCGGCTCTTCACGAAGAACTGCTTGGCACGCCGACGACAACCAACAAAAACAACGGCGACCGCAAGGGGAAGCTTGAAGCGGGTAGCAAACGTCCAACTGCCAGCCAGCCATGCAAATGCGCTTGTAGAACCTCTCAAAGCTGCCGCTCAGAGCGTCTCAACCGGTCGCTTCTGCTCCTCAACGGTCGACGAAGTCAGGTCGTCAGGAACGCAAGTCAGGTCCACGGGTCAGGGCTGCTTGTCCACAGGACTTCGGCGTATGACACGGGAAACACTTCTCTCCACATCGACAGGGCTGTGCAGAAGCGAGACTTGGCAAGTTCTAGTCGGCAGCTAGACCACGCTGGAGGTGATGGTCTCAAACATCAAGGAAACGTAAAAAATAAAACCAGAATGCAGAAAGGGACAAGCCACAATCCGTGACTATGCTTTCATAGAATCTAAGCACGTGTGCTTGGCAAGTTAAGGTAGTACCTCACTAGGAGCAAGGACAGCAAAATTGCCTTCCTGGCTGCTGCGGCACCTTGGTGCCAAGCTGGCGCTGCCAGCATATTTTGAGTAACGTGAGGACACCTCTAAATTTGCAGCGTTCATGGCGCTTGGCTCTCCTGGCCGGAGTCCGCTATGCTCGCAGGCTCTTCCCTCCACGGCACGGGAGACGGCCTTCCTCGTCTGGTCACTCCAATATTGCGAGCAAATTTGAAGCCAGGCAGCTGACGCCCAAAGCTGGCCGTGTAACAGGAAGTTGGTTGCCAATGCAGTCGGTGCCGCCCTCGGCCAGCCTGGCAGTCATGGCTGCGCCACCCGTTCGCCGAAGGCAGGGTAATACAGCAGCTGCAGCGCGGAGCCAGCACTATCAGGAAGCACCATGTTCGCGATATCAGCTGCGATGCCATGTTGACGCAAAGTGGCGCCATCACAGTGACTGTGATGACGCACAAGTGGGTGTCGTGGCATCAATTAGCGTGGGATGGCATCGCAGTTGGCAACGCACAAGTGCCCTTTTCTACTGGTGGAGCTGAGGAGCGACCCGCGAGAGGAAGGAATTTCGTCCCAACAATCTTTGCACAGTGTTGCGCCCTTTCCGTGCGTGCGCCGCCAGGGGGGCATAATGATATGCATGGATTCAGCAAGGGAGCCCCAAAGCCGCAAGAGCCGCGCCGCCCTTCCATCCACAATTCCATCCGCCCTCCACAGGACCCGTGCGTCCCGGCGCACCATGGATTTCTCAAACCCCGTCGCACAGGTTACAACTGGCGAAGTTAGCCCCCCGACCCCCCCCACCCCCACCCCCCACCCCCCAATCCCACCCCACCCTCTAGTACCCTGCTCTGTGGGATGCCCCCTTGTCGTGACAACCAACGTCAATCCCCCGAGATTTATGATCCTCACACCAGAGGCCCCGCGCAGACCTCGTCCGTTATGCATGTGCGTGCGCACGTTTTGTTCAACCCTAAGCACAGAAGCAGGTGTGGCCCTTCTCGAAGGTGTTGGGGTTCCTTCTGTTGCCGATGTTGACCTTGTTGGAAGTGAGGCGCCAGGTGAGCACGGGATCGTCCTCCAGGAGTTCCAGATTGCAGTTCCTGTCAAATTGCCAGTTGTCGAGTTGGGTCAGCATTGCGGTGGGTGATTCTTCGAAGGGCGAGAATGTGGCATGAGTCTCACAGGCAGATATCAAGAATGAGTCTTTCAGACAATCAATTCCGAAGGCCAGCGGTAAGCGCCACTGTCCGCTAAATCATGCTGGCTCCAGTGCATCCAACCCTTTGCAAGTCACGTGCGTCTCCTCCAATGCAAGGTGTGAACGCACCAGCCACATTCCGCGTTGGGAGGGGTGGTGCGTGGGCACACTTGTCTTGATGTGGTTCAGGTGACAGCATATAACGTAAGATACTCCGGAAACTATTTCCGGAACAGCTGCCACGAAAGAACACCGGTTGTCATGGTCAGTGCCGCGCCAGTGTCGCTGTGGTAAGTAGACACCTGAAATGGCCAGCCAGATACAGGCAACAAGGGCATTGCGAAACACGAGTTCAAGAGGACATCCAGCAGATGAGCAGGAGATGCCAAGGGCGGTGGCTGTGTCACAAAGGATCTCTGGCACAGTAGCTAACAAAGAATGTGATCCAACGCAGGCGAGCAGCCCTTCGACGTCGTGGCAATGATTTGGAACGTCATCAGCTTCTCTTTTTTCCGTAAGCAGGCTTAAGGGCTACGGCTTGGGGCAGCGGCATTTCTTCTTCCTGATGGAGGACCTGCTGTTGCAACAGAACTTGAATGCCCCTTCGCATGGAACATTCTGGCTGGCGCTCGCCTCCGCAACGCCGCCAGCGGTGCCTGAAGCGGTGCCCTCCACAGCCGCATTGGAGGTGCTGCCGGCTTCGTTCATATCCGTGGTGTCGGACGTTCCAGTGGCAGTGGCAGTGGCGGTGGCGGAACCTGCAGGCAGGGTGTTGATTGAGGCAGTGGGTAAGCGTGGCAGAGAGAACGTAAAATGAAGAAGCAGACTGCTTGTGCGGATCACCTTGCTGAGCGCTTGCACAAATGCTCGGTTGGACAGCACTGGCTTGTCGCACCATCAGGCCCCACTCGAAATACGACCGGACAATCATTGAGAAGGAGCCGAGTTGCAAAATATCCAGCGCTAGTAGTCCACACTACAGTGGTTGTTCTGCATAGCCACTGCATATAAATGGTTACCAGTACTACAAACATGTGGTTGGGCACCTCGCCTGAGTGAGAAGCCACTATCCTCGAATTCTGGATTTGCTTTTTCTTTGCAGATCACTTAAACCTTACATATTATGGAAATTGTCAAAATGAAAAGGGGCTGAGTCAGGACCACGATTGGGTCTCCGGCTTATAGCCCTTGCATTCCTCAGCACGACCCAGCACTGGTGAATGCACTGGAATTTCATATTCAGGGCGGCACTGTCCCAAAGCACAACAATTGTGGGTGAAGGCACTGAATATCAAAATAGGGAAAATGTGTGCATACCACTTCGCACAAATGACATTCTAAAGATTCAGCGGAGAGTTGTAAAGTACAAAGTGTCACTGTGGTTCTCATCTAGCGCAGCTTTTCCGATTCTCTTCATGCAACGCCAAACAAAACATGCAATCCAGCACTGTAAGCCAGTGAACTCTGCAACGCCGGTTCTCCACACAAAGCACGGACACTGCATCAGCGCAGAGTCCTGTCGGAAATCGTGAAACGCACACATCAATTGTGCGAGCTGGGCAGTCCCCAGCGAATCGCTAGCGACAAACAGCCGAAATTGAGCAAGCAGCGCAAAGAGACAGGTGCACAGTGGACGAGATAGCCGCCCAAAAGAAGCGCTCACCAGCCGAAACGCTGGTAACGGCAGTTGCCACCGCCGAGGCATACACTTCCACGACCGACTCCGCCCAGGTATCCGCCGCGAGGTCCACTGATCCACTGCCCTCCACACAGCCTGCAGCAGTCGCAGCCGCATACGCCTGCCGGCGAAAAAGGATAACATCGTTTCAACTTCCGCCTGAAAGGTCACGACTGCACGAATAGGCCCCGCTGGAACGCCTGGTGCTTCGCGGATGCGTCATTCTAGGAAACAAATGTGGGAGGCACAAAAGACAACTGGGTGGAATGCCAGTTGGTGGGCAACTATTCGTTTGTCAAGAAAACAACAGGGGAGAAGGCGAAGGAAAACGGAAGACGGCCTCCGAAAGCCAACAGCCGAAACAGGTCCAATGAACGTGCCTTGCGGCATTCACATAGCAAAGAAGTTGTTTACTTGCTCGATGGCGACGGAACCAGTCGACACACCGCTGCGCCCACCGTGCCTGCGAGGAACCTCAGCGAATGGAGACAATCAGGAGGTTGCCGGCTCCCCCCAGTCAACCAGAAGAGAGATGAAAGACACGCCCCAGCACCAACAGCAGGGAGGGCACAAACAGCGACATTTTCACTTCACTACTAATCATTCGTTTTTTCCGCAGATCGTCGCCACGCTCCCGGCGAGCCCAACACAATCGTACCAGAAGATTCAAACAACGCCGTGGAACGGGCACTGACCTCCGCGGTTCCCGAAGCGAGAGCCTCGACGTCGGCGTCGGCGTTGCCGCAGACATACGCGGCGCACGACTCCGCCAGGGCCTCGGCGTAAGCCTGCGCAAAGGCGGTGGCGATGGCGAAGGCCTCCGCGGACGCCTCTCCGCACGCTTCGTTGTCCGCGCCCGTGGACTCTATGTACACGGACGCCGAGGCGTAAGCGCCGGCGATGGCCCAGCCGATGGCCGTGGCCGCGGCACTGGCAGCGGCGTCGGCGTCGCCGCCCTCAGCCGCGGTGGCGATGGCCTTGGCCACGGCCTTGGCGATCTCGCTCTCCGCCTCGGCGTAAGCCTGCGGTATGCACGCACGCCCAAGGTGACTTCAGACAGGCGAGGATAAAGGTGTGTCTGGGCATCAGCGGGATTCCCCTGAGAGCATCTTTATCGGTCGGTGCTATTGCACCGGCGGAGTTATACAGGAACGGTTCTCATTGGCTGCCGTGCCACCTTACTAAGGCGGCATTTGCCGAATAGCGCCGGTGCTATTGCTCCCCTGCGCGCATCCGCAATGGCGGGTGCTATGCCTACGCCAAATAGCATCACGGCAGCACTACAATGTTCTGCGCGAATAGCACCGGAGCTATTCTGGGGTGCTATTTGGCCCCAAGCGGTGCTATTCGGGGCCAAAATAGCGCCTCTCAGCGCCGAATAGCTCCGGGGGTGCTATTGGGGTGCTGTTGCTCCCCAACCGTTAATGATGGTTTTTTGACGTGCGGTGCTATTCGGATAGCCGAATAGCTCCGCCGGGACAATAGCACCCACCGATAAAGATGCTCTGAGGAGCATCGAGGGGCCTTAGGGCCCCGCGGGTACCTTGCTTCGGCAGACAGGGATAATGGTTGTGTTTCGACAGGCATGGACAAAGGTTGCATTCTCACAGGCACAGATGCGTGAATCCTCAGGACATCAATGCATCCGCTGCGTGGTACACGACGGAAAGGAAAATGTACGGCAGGGGGCAACCCCCTGGAGAGAATGCAGCAGCGTGACCAGATTCTGTGCGTTGTGGAGTTGGGGCAGACGTCTCCAAGTTCAAGGGGAGCATCAAGGAGAAGCAGAGTGCTGTATTTAGAACGCAAAGCACGGCAGAAACGGACGCGAACTCCCAAGGTTGTATGAGCGAGCACGCAAGCTGAGGAGCCAACGTCATGCAAATGCGTCAATTGACGAAGAAATGTTGTCTGTTCACGAGCTAGCCACTGGTTCAGACCTTTGGCAACAGCGGGGTTCAAAGGGTGGTCGTATGTTCAACACAATGGTAACAAAGGTCAATTCAGTAGTCATCCATTGGAATGTTTGTATTGTTCGGATTCCAGAATGAAGTTTCATGTGCACCAAAGGCTCTATGTGGAGTGTCAGATTGTTTCTATGTTTTCCTGGCTGGATTCACACCACAAATTACAGTACAAAACTTTAAAAAAGAAGTGACATTGCCTGCAATTTGTATGCAGATTCCATCTTGTCCATATGGGCCGAGAATATCAACAGACAATAGATACATGTTAAGGATAGTGGTGAAAAGAAACACATGATAAATGGCAGTATCTTTTCTTGGGGTTCCAATCTAAGTGCACAACTTGGATCCCAAGGCATGCTGTACTCAAGATTAAGGCGCTGGGGGCTGGCACTCTCACAGCATCCCTGCACAAATTGTATGGACAGGTCGGTGTGGGATACATTAAAACACCTCATATTGAGCAAGATATGAGTGCGTTGGGCGGGGTTCTTTATGTGCACGACAAAGCACAGTAGGCACTCGCCTCAGCGTTGGCTTCCACGAATGCCTTCACTTCTCCATTGACAGCCGTCGCACTGACAGACGCAGAGGCAGATCCACCCTTTGTGGATTTTGCAGTGGCGCCAGATTCTGCGGAGGCACGGTTCTGTGCTTGAACTCCCGCTGTGCACACCTGGACAACAAGCCCAGCCAGTGATGCAAGCAGGCAGGCAACCACAAGATAGTGGGCTAGCTTGCAGTTCATCCACAATGCCTCAACTTCTCAGGCAACACTGTCCCATCTGGTGATTATGCCATTCAAGTAAATTTGGCTTTACAGCGTGCCACCGCCCCCCTACAAACAGAGTGTGGTGCATTCGCAAAGGACGTTACAAAGTTCAGTAGGGCAACAGGATCCAATCAAAACAGGTCAAACGACGGTGAGCAGTTTCTGTCAGTGTACAGTTGATCTGCATGGTGCTATTGTGGACATGCGGTTTCATTGGAGTTCGTGGGAGAACTACGTCGCGCAATTGCTCTATGATGAACATAATGAGATGGTGGCGGGGTCAGTTTCTTCGTGAAGTGCTGGCCAGCATCTAGCAGTGCACAGCCACCCTCGAGGGAGTGGTGTGAAGTGCGTCGCTCCTGTTAGCAAGATGACAAGCGATATTGAGCAACGGAGCATCGAATCAACGTGGACTGGTGCTCACCAGAAAAATAGTGATGAGCGTCAATCCCATGGATCTCATGTTGTCAAACAGTGGCCTTTGCCTGGTCGTCACTGCACACAAGAAATTTTCAGATTTTCCTCATCATCAAAGCCCATATGTTCAATACCTACTCCTATGATGAGGTTGCTACACACACCACGAAGCATGCACAACGCGGCGCTCAACGGAGCTACTGGCAGCATACTCAAGTCTGGTTGTTGCGATATGTGCAGCCCTTCCACATAGCGTAACGCTTGGCCTTTTGTCTCCAGAGAAAAGTTAATTAACAGTTTTTGCGGAGCAACAAAAAAATACCAATAACGCTCTGAAACAAAATGCAGAGGAAAAAGCATAACGGTAAAATAATTTGCTGCGGAAACGTTGACTATACAGTACTACGGTACTACGGTACTTTCAGGACCGCCTGGCAGCCAGATTGGTCATCCTCAAGGAAATGGCGTCCATGGATTCCGCTACGGGAGGGCGACCTGTGATCGATGCTGTACAACAAAACAACACCCGAGTCACGTGTGCCTGTGAGTGTGGGCATACCGCCAAACGGCCACGTCAACAATAGTAAACGCCACACAGTGTACTATTTCGTAAGCCCCAATCCCGCACAAGATGCCCGTGAACCATCTACCACACATTCCGCCGGGCATCGGACGTGGGAGCTGACTCACGACTCGTCATGGGACCCGCGGGCCGCAGCGATTCGCACAGGAGGTTGCTGCTGCGACAATTAGTACTCGGCCAAGCGCCAACATGCAATGCCAGGCTCGGGTGGAGGGTGCGGCACAAGAGGGCTGTCAAGTTCTTGGAGCTCGCGCAGCCCAATTCAATACTGACTGAAGCGATGCTTACGAGGGTATACCTCGGACCCCCCCCCACCCCCTTTCTCCCCCCCTCCGCCCTGTGCGCTTGCTGGGACGGCCGGTGGTCACCCGACGCGGCATGCGGCGTCGGTGCAACATCGCTGGCGATCTCTTTCTTCTTCTGCGTTTCATGTGCGGGGCTGCACATTCGATTCTGCTGCGTCGGCAACCGCGCACAACTGACAGCACCGTCCTATCTTAACAGCAGGCGCATTTAGCTCGCGGGTGCAGTGCTGCTGCCACGAGCGAGATTGACGCCGAGGGGCTTCAGGCCGCCCAAGTGGTCAGAGAGATGTTGTGATTTCTCGCTGAATTCTGGCGACCAGGCGGGCCGCGGCCGCCGAGGCAATCGTTCAAGGCCCGTCGAAGGGACTGGGAGACGATGGTTCGCCCACGCCGATCCGGAGGAGGCGCTCCCCGTGCCAACCACCACAGAGTGCACGCTTACGAATGGTGACAGGGACGCCAATTGGCTCCGTCAATGGCATAGCGGTGGAGGCTGCGGCAGAACAATCACCCCCTAGGCAGTCGACGCCGATCCGACCCCTTCTGCTGCCGCCGCCCTCCCCTGTTTCGGCGCACGGCCCAGCGCGGCGCACCGAGGCCTCGGGCCCATGCAGCCAATCATGCTCGCTCGGTTCAGTCACGTCAAGTGCACGGAAAAGGCGCCGCGATTTTGGCAAGCATCCGTCGGCGAGCCGCCTCGATCGTCGGCTGGGCCCCGCGCCCGGTCGAGCAACCGGAGGCCGTCCGGCGCCGCCCGGCTCGCCCCGTCCCCCGCCGCGCGCCCGGGCACATCCCGTGGCAATCCAGGGGCGCTGCCATCTCAAGCGCCCACCATCCAGCTCACCTCCGCCCGCCCTACCTCGAAACGCGATGCGTGCCCGCGGATGCAACGCCTTGTCCGTTCACGACGCCAGCGGACCGTCAATTGTGGCGCGCCCGGTTTGGAGACAGCCCGCCACCCGCCACCCGCTGAACCGCGCTCCTCAGACAGAGGTCACCGGCGGTGCTGCCGGCACAAGTACTGGTTGCGGCGGCGTCATTTCCCTGCTCGCATTGAACTTCGTCGCCAGTCCGGGGGCGTACCGGCTGACTCACCTCGGGGTGTTTTGCCCTGGCGCCCGCCCCAGAACCCCCTGGGACGCAGATCGGGGAGCTCCGCCCCAGATGTGGAAGCCACAGTTGCTGTGTGCACGCGTAATATGGGGGAGAGTGCAGTGCTGCAATGATGCCGAAGGCGATTGGCGTGCGCGGTCCGGGTTTGCGCTTGATGGGAGCGCGTCACCGGCGCCCACTGTGGGCGTGGATGGCGCCGCGTCCGTGAAGAGCCGTTCACGTCACCGAGGCAAGAATCGCAGGCGCAGTGCTGACATCATTACGGCATGTACGCGATTGGCATCCCGTAGCGATTGCGTGGAAAACATTACCCAAGGCTTGGAGATGGTTTCTACCTGCCACTGCTGCAGTGCCTGACTGCCGCCCTGTATTGCCGGCCGCACGGCACAGTGCAATTACGTGGGAGCGTACGGCCGGTCGCTGGGGAGAACCCGTTGGCATGGATACGACCGAGTTCCCT